>QFET01007348.1:0-18828 GCA_003316355.1 Tuber calosporum | reverse complement strand
GTTGGCATTCTTGTATTAGAGTCTTACCAAGCATGTACGACAATAGCTTTGAAGATTTCCATGTCTATTCTCATCGAATTCGGAGGTAGGTTTGTTACGTTTACAACCACCACATTTCCGGAGCACCATTCTAAATGTAGGATAATAGGTCCTTCTGTGAAATGATCTACTTAGGATAATATGTGAAAGGAGAAAGGAGACACAGGTGGAGATGTAGAATACCGTGAATATATGATAGATAATTGGGTATGTAGTATAAAGTATGTGGTAGGACTTGGAGGTGCTAGTCGAAACTGAGATATAGTGTACAGGAGGAGTGACAGGGCTGAACATGCTATGCTTATATGGAGTAGTTGAGCCTCATCAGATGACCATGATCAGGAATGAGTTGGAGTGTACAAACAAGCACAGAGGATCAGATTAGATGGAAAAAGTACGAACTGATCGAACATTTTGAGAAAACTGTACAGTACATATATGATAGATAGAATACGGGACTTGGTTGTTGTTGTTGTTGTTGTGGTGGTGGGGTGCTGCACCGCACTGTGCGGGGTTACTCGTACAAGTACCCTATGATAATATGAGACTTGTAGATCAGGGGTATCAACCAGCCCCTAGATCCCCTCAAATTTTCAAATGCTGTTTGAGAAATTCCATCCTTTATCATTTACTTTTTTCTTTCTCGGAGGTGCCATTGGCAATTGGTATGATACTAAGTTTAAGGCGAACGATATCTCATGAATGTTCAAGTCTTGGTTGTTCCGCAAAGTGTTACTTGTGCCGATACGGTAGGCAGTTGAACACGGTTGTTGTATAGTATCGTAGTTGCCGAAAGCTTATGGTCGGGCGAACTTTTGCGCTTCTACTTGTATGTATTACCGGTATTCCGGTGCTTTTTTGCTTGGATTTGTAATTGAGGATGTGGGACGGTGGGACCTGCCTGATGTTACTATACAAGTAGACTACCGTACCGTATGTGCATGTCATGTCATGGGTGGGGATGTTGGTTTGCTGACCAATCCATTTTTATTGGCTCCGATACCATTGAGGGAATCACGGGATATCACCCGGGGATGTGATCCTCGATCGGTGCTTACTTTACCCCCCTCCCTCTCTCTAAAGCTAATATCGTAGGTCTATGGGACAGATTACATGACACCCTATGATATCAGCAAGTTTCCACCCACAGTATACCTGCCCTCAACAACGTATAAACACAGGCAGTGGTGCTTGCTATTGTTGCGCCCATGACAAGGAAAAGCTTTCTTCCCCAAGCCCTACCCATACCCCTACCCCGATCACAAACCCGCCAAATACTAGGTTAATATGATACAGTCACTTCCCGCGATGGTATCATATCATAGCAATGCTCATCTGTTCTTGGTATATATCATATGGCAGACCATAGTAAGTCCCCAACCAACCAATCGGTTCTCCCCACCATCCCTCATAAACTCGGCTACTATACATAGGCTTTTCTCAACTTTACCTAAACGGCAACAACCAGTATCCTTAGGAATCTGAAATATCTCGGCGAAAACAACAACAACGACAACGGTTATGGAAGGTTCTCACGAGGATAGGGAAATTCCGCCGGCAGAAACTCCACCACCACCAACAACAACAAGGAAGAGGGTCTTTCTCCTAATTCAAGTAAATGATACCAGAGTCGGGATGGTTGTGTTTGAGCTGTATAACGATCAGGTTCCTATTACTTGCGAAAAGTATGCTTCTCCCCTCCTCCTCCTCCTCCTCTTCCTTCTTCGCAAAAGGCTAGTTTGTGCACTTTTTCTGATTTGTACCTCTTTTCTTTCTCAAGTTTTCGAGTTCTGTGCACGGGAATGGCTGGCAGGGTCACGCACCCACGTGGCACCGTCGATAGACTTCATTATCGTGGGACCAGGATTCACTGCATCGTCAAGGATTTCATAATTCAAGCCGGAGATATTACCAAAGGAGATGGTACTGGCGGCGCGAGCATCTACGCGAATGGTACCGAGCCGTTCGGTTATGAGGGATTCGGCCAGGAAAACTTGGGATGGAGGAAAGTGGACTCGGCGGGGCTGCTATGCATGGCTAACCGTGGGGGGAATAAAAGTAATACAAGCCAGTACGCACCCTCCCCCCCCTCTTAGACTAAATTGTTACCGTTGACAAATATAGATTCTTCATAACCCTCTCGCCAGCTGATTACCTCACCAACCTATACACCGTCTTCGGCCACGTAATCGACGGCATGGAGATTGTCGAGGAAATCGGAAAGATTCAGGTCGGGAATAAGGACTATCCCAAAGTTAAAGTCGAGATAGTAGAGTCTGGAGAGCTCACCTCGTTGGGTCAGGTAAGGGTGCTGTCACCCCCTGCCCCCATCATGTGTAGCCCCCCTCAAAAGTCTTCGAAGTATAATGGTGTTCCTGTCCCAGGACACAAGAGGACTCATAGCAAGCAGGCCACGATGCTGGAGGCTCAGCAGGAGGCGGCAGCGGCGCCGGGGAGAGGGGATACGGACGAGAATAGGCGCGCCAAGAGGAGGGTTGTGATGTTCGAGCAGAGAGATGACAATTATGACATGGGGGAGGGTGAGTCGTCTACTCAACCTTTTGCGAGGAAATATCGCGGTCCTCGTCGCTCCCCCCGTGAAGCCCTCCCACCCAGAAAGCGTCGGGGGAGCGAGCCCCAGAGCCCACTATTGGCCAGGAGTCGTGGAAGGGGCCATCTCTATTCAAGAAAATCCAATAAGGGAAACTGCACTAGCAATGAACAGGAGGGCAGAGAAATATCTCAACATCGTGGATCTAGCACAGACTATTCCGGAGACAACTACGAGGACAGGTATGATAAATGGGATACCCTCTCAGAAGTATCGCGATGCGCCTCTAGACAGAAGTCTTATCTAATTGGATCGAATTAGAAGATGGTTGAGCTATGAGATGCATAGAAATTGTGCAACCTGATCTTCGAAATGTCTTTGTTTTTTTATACTTTGTTACCACATCGGAGGTATTGCGATCTATGTAGCAGTGTTTTTCGCATTTTACTTGTATGATGATATGTATTACTGCTTCCGCAGGCTTGTGCCGAAATATAAGTATTTCTATGCTTTTAGCTTTCTGGTTGTTGTCTAGTGAGGCCACGGCGGTCGTGTAGCACTCAAGGTATATATATATAGTACGGCTATCCAGCTTTCCCACATAAATTTAATATTTGTATATCTGAGACTCGCCGCAAACCATCAAGAATACGAGGTTTTCTACTTATAGCTAGGCGGGTGCAATAGTGGTCTGAGTGATTTGCTTCGGTCTCTCGCGACCACGGAAATAAAAAAAAATGATACCTCAATTTTATGACAATTAACCCGGAATATCTATAGCGCGCTGGAGAGTGAATTCTACACTATCAAATGTGTTTGTCGGGAGTGTTCCTGATTGTGGGATTGAATTGTGAGTACTTTTTTTTCCGTATCATACTGCTGCGACTGAAGCACCTGTATCAGCACCACCCAGAATATATTAAAGAGGGCTGCGGGCAGATATCAGCAATCGATCATTCTATGATACCGTTATTTCCCGCTTATTTCCCGATCTTTTGCCCTTCTGCGGAGGTGGTGCTCTAGGTTGAAAACTCTTGGCGTTTCGATTCAGCCCAAACCACCCTTGTTCCCTCCCTCTCCCTCCCTCCCTCTCCTTTTCAGTCCTTCTCTTTTCCTCCATTCGACAACCATCCATCCACCGACGACCACCTACCAACCTCCATTGTCATTTGCGGCCCTCAGCTATCGCCCCGTCAAGTTCATCGGTTCTGCGGGTTCAGTCTATCTTCTACACATATACCCATTGTAACAGGTAACGCTCGCCTCCTTTGAAACGTTGAGAGAAAGGAAAAGGAATTTTTGGGGGTGGGGTGGCATGTTTCAACTGACATCACGCGTCAATCGCATCCTATATCATCGCAGCCTCCGAATTTTCCTGTCAACTTCACGTTCACCCACAACCATAACTCTCTCTCTCTCTCGACTTCATCGCCCAACAATCGGCAATTGTTCACATTTCCCTCTCCACTAACCAAGACCAGATCTTTCTCTCTCTCTCTCTCTCTCCTTTTACTTGCGAAAGGTTCATTTCTTTCATCTTTTCCTTTCTTTCTTTGATTGTTGGCCATGGCGGAACATAATAACTCGGATGACGCTGATGCCGCGTTTCTCAACGCGCTCAAAGCCGAGCAGGAGATGGCTGAAGCCAGGCAGAAAGCCAGCGAGCTCAGGGAGGAATCTGAGCCCATTGGCCGTGAGCCGGGAGAGAGAGCAGAGGCTACTTATAGGGAACTATCTGATCAAGTTGAAGAAGACAATCATTTACAAAGTAACGAGTCGAAAGACACATCGACTGCTGCTTCTGGTGCTACATCTCTTCTCCCAGGTGTTGCTGTTGCGAGTCCTGACGACGGCCCCTCGAGCGTCAACGGCTCGGCAGTGGGTGATTCTGCCGCCCAACCTCTCCTGAATGCAAACATGGGCGCTGGCCCAAGCACGCAAGAATTGTCCGCAATTCCATCCCCTTCTGTTACTCCCGTTGGTGCTCTTGTTCCTGATGAGAATAATAATGACCCTGTTCCGCACACACTATCTGTTACCTCTCCCACTGTTGGTTCTAATAATAATGATTCCCTTCCCGTGTCGTCTGCTACTCCTGCTCCTGTCAGTGTCCCTTCTGTCGCTGTACCTGTTCAAAGCCCGGTTCAAAAGGGGAATACGAACGTTGCCAATAAGAGGAAGAGGCTCCCACAGGACATTGTAGGACAGCTTGAGGATAGGATTGCAGAGGACCCCAGAGGAGACATTGACGCCTGGTTGGCTTTAATTGAAGAACATAGGAAAAAGGGCAAATTTGACGATGTTAGAGCTGTTTACGAGAGGTTCTTTGTAGTATTTCCAGCTGCGGTAGGTGATTCCGCTATGCCCAGTTCACTCCCCGCACAGCCGTGTACTGGCGATATGTGGAAGCTTTGTGATGTGCGAAATCGCGTGCTGACATTATCATTTATTTTTAATACAGGCTGATCAATGGATCTCTTACGTCAAGATGGAACTTGCGAACAACGAGTTGCAACATGTTGAGCGCATTTTCCAGAGATCTTTGTTTAATGTCCCCAATGTTGAACTCTGGTCAATGTACTTGGATTATATCCGCCGTCGGAATAATCTGACCACAGATACCGGAGGGAAAGCCCGTGCGGTTGTTAACCAATCTTATGAATTTGTATTGAGCAATGTCGGATGTGACAGGGAAGCCGGCAGGATCTGGACTGAATATATACATTTTGTGAAGAGTGCACCCGGAAATGTAGGTGGCAGTGGCTGGCAAGATCAACAGAAGATGGACTCCTTGCGAAAGGTATATCAGAAAGCTGTCACCATGCCCGTTCAAGGCGTCGAGCAGCTGTGGAGGGAGTATGATCAGTTCGAACAAGGTTTGAACAAGTTGACGGTATTACGCGCCCCAGTAACCATCCGATTCCCAGTGCACTAATGTGGAGATTTTTTTGTGGGTGGTGTAGGCGAGAAAATTTCTTCAAGAACGCTCCCCAATGTTTATGACTGCCAGAGGTTGTCTTATCGAGTTATCCAACATCACCAAGGGCCTTAGGCGTGACACATTGCCCCGTTTGCCGCCTGCGCCAGGGTATGATAGTTACGAGGATTACGCCAGGCAGGTTGAGCTGTGGAAGAAGTGGATCCAGTGGGAAAAGGGCGATCCTCTCGTTCTTGCCAAAGAAGATCCCGCAAGTTTAAGTACAAGGATTATATATGTCTTTAAACAAGCTCTTATGGCTCTGAGGTTTTGGCCAGAGATCTGGTTTGATGCAGCAGAGTGGTGCTTCGCAAATGGAATGGATGACCAAGGAGTAGATTTCCTCAACCATGGAATGGCTGCAAACCCAGAGAGTTGTCTTCTACACTTCAAGTACGCTGAGAGATTGGAAGCAACCACTGTCATTGAAGGTGGGGAGGAGGCACTCATACGAAAGGGCCAATTGGTTAGAAAGCCTTACGATGATTTGCTCAACATGTTATACGAGCAAGTTCAGAAGATCCAGCGAAAGGAGAGGGAAGAGCTTGCCCGTATTGAAGACGCCTTCGAACTAACCAACCCTCGTAATGTGGAGGATGACGACGAGGACGATGACCCCACTACGGCTGCAACTAGGGCGGCTAAGGATGCTCAAGTCGCGGCATTGAGGGAGGGCACAAAGGCGCAGCTTCAGGTAATGACAAAAACTATCTCAGCTGTATGGATCAACTTGATGCGTGCCATGCGGCGCGTTCAAGGCCATGGCAAAGTGAATGAAGCATTAGGTGGGAGCCGTCAGATATTTGCAGACGCAAGGAGGAGGGGCAAGATTAATAGCGATGTGTATGTAGCAAGTGCACTGATTGAATACCACTGCTACAAAGATCCTGCTGCTTTGAAAATCTTTGAGAGGGGGATGAGGCTTTTTCCCGAAGATGAGAATTTTGCGTTGGAGTACTTGAAGCACTTGGTTGCCATTAACGATATTACTAGTAAGTTCCAGTCCATCCATGGATACTGGGTGTTCCCTCTCCTAACTGTCCCTAGATGCAAGAGCTGTGTTTGAGACTTTTGTTGGCAGAGTGACAGCTGAAAAGGCCCGAAAGGTGTATGAATTCTTTTACGACTACGAAGCTCACTACGGAGAGCTCGGGCAGGTTTATAAGATGGAGAAACGCATGAGTGAACTCTATCCTACTGGTTTGTGGAAAAAAAAAAAACTGTCGCAACTCGAGAGAGGTTCCTGATTGGCATTCTAGATCAATACATCTCCCGGTTCTCGAGCAGATATGCCTATAGAGCCGTTGATCCTTGCTCGTTCCTTGCTGTTGTCTCTCCAGCACAGCAATGCAAGCCTAAATCGCAAGCCATATCTCCATTGGCACCCGACTATCTTCCCCGAGACGGCCGCGACTACCGGGACCATCCACAGGCTCCTCCGACAGCGCCAGCTAACGGCCGAACAAGTTCGCCAAAACGGCCCGCGAATGAGGAACTCTCAGATTCTTCTGAACACCAGAGGCCCAGAAAACTCCATCGACCTGACTCTCCGTTGAAGGGCGCCGCAGGTCGAAGGCTGGATCAACAAAAGCGCGCCCAGCAGCAGCAACAGCAACAGATGATGCAGGGCCGCGACCGCAATATCCCGGACCGAGACGATGGTATGCACAGAGGACTCGGACGCGGAGGGTATCAACAAAATCAAAGACAGCCTCAACATCAACCCCAGCAAATGCAAATGCACCAGCCGCCCGCCCCAACCCAACTCCCCGACCTCATTATGTATCTTCTGAGTATTCTACCAGGCGCTGACAAGTACCAAGCGGCAAGATTCAGACCAGAAGCCATGGTTGGGCTTCTGGGCAATATCAATTTGCCTAGGGATGTGCAGGCGAATAACCGTGAGTCTGCCAGTCATCACCGTTTTGCCCCACAAGGTCCAAAACGAAAGTATTAACTGCAATAGAACCATATTCGTATCCAAGATAAATCTTTCTTTTTTCGTTTTATCTTCTTTGCTACATGATTTGTTGCTTGCGGAGTGGTGGTTGGAAGTGGGGAAACAAAAAAAGGGGGGATATTATGTACTTGGGAGGATGTAATGATATATTATGATGCCTTCGCATGAGCCCAAAGTGGAAAAAGCCTCTTGTCTTTTCAAACGAAGAAGAAAAAAACTGGAATGGAGTAAGCAGGAATTGTTAGGAAATCCTCGGTCTCTTCTTCTTTCTCCTTTTTTCTTCTTTTTCTTTTACTATTCCTTCTCCCTTCCTCATTACTTTATGCTCTTTTCTACCTATAGTGTACATGTCTTACAACTTCATCCATTCCATCATCGATGCGTTGGTGCGATTTGGTCCCCTCATACTTTATTTTTTCATTTTCCATCATTTATCCCCACGATATAGTGCTAGCGACGGCATGGACCATCGTAGTTGCCGCACTGTATCGTAGCTTTGTCTCTCCTGATTTTCCTCGGTATCTGGTAATTGGGTTGAGGTGGACGGATGGATCGGGGGGGACTAGGGGAAGTGAGTGAGAAAGAGTGACTGGGGCTGCTACCGATATTCTGAAGCACCGGGAAGTGTGTGACCTCCCTTCCACAGAGTAGCTTGCGTGCAAACATTACGATACTCGGCTGCTCTCTCTCCCAAACGAAAAAAATCGAAATGGAGGGAGGGCTACTCGAGTATGCACTCCCCCTCTACGACTTCTAGCACTGTGCAAGGAGTAACTTGGGGATCGTTGTTGTTGTGGGTTTATCATGTTTCTGACGTGACTTTAGTAGTTCATGTGCCGTGACTTTGTTATTATTATATTATAGAAAAGGGTTCCCCAAAGATCACAGGATTTTGTTGAATTTGCTGGTAGCACAATTTTCCTTTTCTTTTTTTTTTTTTCTTTTTTTTTTTCCCTTCTCGTCATCAGCGGCAGCGGTCCATGCCTCGTACAGGAAGGTTTTTTGATTCATGCGGGCTTCCACAGCTCAACAACGGTCGATGGTAAAAATATGGGAATGGGATATAAATTTTTAAAATTTTATAGACACTTCTCATGAAGTCTGTCCCAGCTGTATTCTTTGCATTAGAATCATGTCAACCCTGAGATAGAATGCCGTTTCGGCATTGCGTTGCCGTAGCGTCGATTGGCCCCATACAGCGTTGGTATAGCCTACTCGCCCTTCGTCACCTCTCCTATTCCACTTCTCCTCTCACGATCAGCATCCACTCAGCGAACGAGCGAACTGCTACTATTCATCCCCTTCCCCCACAATCTATCCACTTCATCTAGAGGAATAATTGCAGTATATCGAAACTTAATCCCCACAATGTACAATGCGGCTGCCTTCCTGGCATCTACGAGGCCAGGGGTCCAGCAAGTTGGGCAACCGCAACAGCAACAGCATCAGCAGCAGCAGCAACAAATGCAGCCGCAGCAGACCGGATATCCTGGGCAGCAGCAGCAGCAAACTCTAGGTGCTATGCCCCCTCAGCCTACGGGATATATGTCGTATCAACAAACTGGGTTTCCGGGCCAGCAACTTCAGCAGCAGCAGTTTCAACAGCAACAGCCGCAACAATTCCAGCAACAACAGCAGGCGCCTATGCAATATCAAGCTACAGGACAGCCGGGTGGACTTCAAGGATATCCCAGCCAACAGATGATTCCACCCGTTCCTTCGCTCCCTACTGGAATTTCGTCGTTTTCTCCGCAACCGCAACAGACTTTTTCACCACCTCCTCAGCAGCAACAGCAACCGCAGCAGCAGCATAAGAAAACGGATGGTCAAACAAAAATCCCTACTATCCGTCTTTCGTTCATTACCGCTGCCGATCAGGCTAAATTTGAGCAACTTTTCAAGGCAGCGGTTGGAGAGGGCCAGGCTCTGCCAGGTGAGTGGGGTTTGCAAAAGGCTTGTATCACTCCATTATGGTTTCTGACGGGCGACCAGGTGACAGGGCAAGGGATATTCTTCTAAGATCTCAACTTCCTCCATCAGATCTTCACCAAATATGGTTCGTAGCCTCTCTTGAAAATGGGCGTACTAAGCTAATTATCGCCTAGGCAACTTTCCGATACTACCAAGTCCGGACAATTGCTGTTCCCCGAGTTTGCTCTAGCTATGTACCTTTGCAATCTTAAACGTGGAGGAAAGAGCTTGCCGTCAACATTGCCTGAAGTGATTAGAAATGAGGTCTCGAGCATGGTGGATATCATCTCCTTCGGTGTGCCTGATTCCGCTCCCCTTCCGGCCCCACGCACCAATGCCCCTAGTTTTGAAGTTAGCAGCGCACCGCCGCAGACCCCTCAAACTACAATCTCGCCCCCGCAGCCTACAGGACAACCTCAGCCGAGCAACTCTCAGTTTCTTGGTATGATGGCCCAGCCAACGGGATTCCAACCCCAACAAACCCGAATGCAGGGACTCCAGACTCAGCCGACAGGATTCCCTGGCGTGCAACCGCAGTTTACTGGTTTCCAGCCACAACAGACGGGGATAGCTCCTCAAGCAACGGGATATGGCCAGGGGCCTGGTGGCTATGGCGGCTCAATCCCTGCTGTGCCCCCGATACCTACTGGTGTGTCATCATTGATGCCTGGTGGAGTGAACCCACTGCAAGCTCAGCCTACGGGGCGACCAGGCCAATGGGGTTTTGTTAACACTCCGGCGTCTGTGCTTCAGGGTATCGATGCTCTGCAAGAACGAATGATGCCACAGCCTGGGCGGGAAGGCGGCTTTAGTACCCAAGGGTTGCAAGGAAATGCTGTAATCCCATGGTCTATCACCAAGGTTGAGAAGCAGAAGTACGATCAGGTGTTTGAGGGCTGGGACGGGCTCAAGAGGGGTCTGATAAGTGGTGATACTGCTATTGAGGTTTTTGGGCAAAGTGGATTGCCGAAGGACGATTTGATGCAGATATGGACCCTAGCAGATTCAGGTAACAAGGGGAGCTTGAACAAGGATGAATTTGCGGTTGCAATGCATTTGGTAAGTCTATAGTCATTGACCGTAATGAGAAAACTGCTAATTATCTGAAGATTTTTCGCAAACTTAACGGGTACGAAATCCCGACGCGTCTTCCGCCAGAGTTGATCCCTCCTTCAACCAAGAAGTTCTCCGAGTCCTTGAGCACTGTAAAGTCGTTTTTACAGGAGGGGCGTAAAGCTTCTACTCTCCAACCTCAATCCACTGGTGTCAGTTACTTGAAGAGTCGATCATTCCATGATACGGCGACAGCCCAGGCGAGGAAAGATGGGACTGTGTATAGATTTGATGACAGTCAAGTTGGCTATAAGTCCAGTGCTAGGCATCGAGCCAAGGGTGCAAGATCTCCTTCACCAGCTGTCGGCGGGTCTCCATCTCCATCGCCTGGGCCAGAGATGACGCTCGATCAGCTTCGTAAGAAGATCCGAGAAAAGCAGATTCTACTGAATGCTATTGATATCAAGGACGAAGACGAGGCGGAAAACGATGACATTCTTGATAGACGTGACCGCCGTGACGCCGATGATCTCTACAGGAGGATCAGACGACTGCAGGAGGATATCGATGCAAACCCCAATTCTGCTGTCGGAGGCACAGATCCAGAGGCAGAAAGAAGGCAATTGAGGAGACAATTGCAGAATTTGGCAGACCGATTGCCTGATCTCGCCTCCAAAGTTCGGAGGACTGAGAGAAGCATTGCAGACGCTAAGCTTTCGCTTTTCAGACTGCGGGATGCCAGGGCTCATCCGGGATCTGCATCTGTGATTATTGGAACTGGCCCTGGAGGAGCCATCACCGAATCTGACCGCATCAAGGCCCGATCTAAGGCTATGATGCAACAAAGACTTGCTGCGTTGACAGGAAAGCCAGCTGCCTCAGCTGGTGATGGTGATGAGGCCGCTTCGAGAAGATTGGCTGAAGAGGCTCAGAAGATCAAATCCGAGCAGGAATCTAATGATAGAATGACTCATGATGTGGAAGATAGTGTCACTGAGTTCCGGAAGTCATTGGAAGATTCTCTCAAGTTTGCTCCCGGTGAGGGCGGTGGTATCTCAGACTCCGAGAGGAGGAGATGGGAGGAGGCTTTAGGTGTTGAGGATGAAGTCAAGGAATTCATTTTTGATCTCCAACGCCAATCTCACTCTGCTAAGTTGAGACGGGAAGAGTACGCCACCACTGTATCAACCATTAGCTCTATTGTCACTGATGCTTTAGATAGTGATAGGAATTATCGTCGTCGTGACGAACGCTCCGGCTCTAGTGTGCCGAAGCCTGTTGAGGAGCTGCCCCGCCAGACTGCATCTCCGGCTCTTGCGCCCCCCTCGCGTACCACCACGCCATCTGGTTCTTCTTACTCAAGCTTCAAATCCGCCGAAGAGCGGGCGGCTTTCATTAAGCAACAAGCCGAGCAGAAGATGGCCGAGCGTCTGGCCGCGCTTGGGCTCAAGCCACCAGCGCGCTTGAACATTGGTGAAACTGCCCAACAGCGTGCAGAGCGTGAGAGAAAGGAGAGGGAGGAACGCCTTAGGAAGGCCGAGGAAGAGGAAGCCATGCGTGAACACAACCTACAACAGAGGCTCGCTGATGAGCAACCGAAGCCACCTTCTCCTATCATCTCAAAGAAGCCTCCTCCACCTGCACCACGCAGAGCCAAAGACGATAACCAGGCGAAAGCTAGGGCAGAGCAACAAGCCAGGGAGGCCGAGGAGAGCCTCAGGGCAGCAGAAGAACAGGCTCTCAAACAAGAACAGGAGGCCCAGAGAGCCAAGATTGAGCAAAAGGAGTACGTTTCCAGATGGCATTGATTTTGGTCGAGTGATTTCTGATGATGATTTATAGACAGGAATCGAGGGCGGAAGAGGAAGCGCTTTTGAGAGAACAGGAAGCGGCTAGAGCTCGCCTCCAAGCTCTTGAGGATAAAGTGAAGCAAGGAAAGTTACAGAAGCAAGAGGAGAAGAAGAAGAGGCAGGCAGCGCTCCAGGCTAGCAAAGAGAAGGAAGCTAGACTTGCAGCTATGCGTGCGGAGATTGAGAAGGCCAGGGAGGAAGAAGAGTGAGTTTTTAAATTCTTACACAATTGATTGTTCATCAAACTGACTAGCTTATCAAGACGTCTCAAGCGTCTCCAGATGGAGCTTGAGGATTCGTCCTCGGATGAGGAGGGGCCTGAGGAATTAGGGGGTGTGACACCAACCAAAGAATCGGTGAGCGAGGAGCAATTTGTACCTGCCCCTTCATCGTCCTCAACTGCTGCCTCTCCTCCCCCGCCCCCGCCGGCTCCTCCCCTTCCCCCAACTGTCAAGGCACCTTCGCCGCCTGCTACAGCCGTTCCTTCAGTTGTTTCTCCAACCCCGGTTGGCGCTGACACCAATAATCCAAGCAATAACCCATTCCTCAAGCACCTTGGAGCGAATGGCGATGCGCCAGTCTTATCTTCCGCTCCTGCTAGTACAGTTAGCACTGCTCCCTCTGCCCCATCTAGCTCTGGCGCTGTTCCTAGCAAGAACCCGTTCTACAAGTTGAACCCCGATCAAAGTGCTGAGCATTCCCCAAGACCGTTTTCACGTCGCCAACCTGAAGAGGACGACTGGAGTGTTGTGGATGAAGATGAGAGTTCGAGTGATGGCGACGACGATCCTCCGAATCGCCAGGACACAAGAGCTCTGGCTGAGATGCTCTTCTCAACTATGGCCCCCCCAAGACCTTTGTCTAGTATGGGCAACAAGGAGACTGAACAGCCAGTTAGCCCCTCATCAGGAGGAGCGCCGCCTGCACCGCCGCCACCTCCACCGCCGCCTCCGCCCCCAGCACCAATGCCGTCCGGGTCTTCCGCCGCCCCAGTGGCTGCCCCACCTGTCAAGGCGGACGTTGGTTCCTTATTGAGCGAGATTTCGTTGGGCAGGACTTTGAGGAAGACTGAGACAAAGGATAGAAGTGCTCCAGCCTCGGGCGGAAGGGTTATCAGTTAAGTGGGAGAAACAGTTTGGTTCGTTGTGGGTTTTACTTAATATTCATGCTATAGAGCTGGGAGGGATATCTCATTAAAAGGTTGACTGGCCTTGTGGAAAAACATTTTTATACTCTACATTCGCGCTTGGAATTTTGTTTCTTTCTTTTCATTGTATTAGCTGATGGGTACAAATGATTGGGCCTATCGTGGGCTTCCTATAGTTTGCACTTTGGCCTCTATAATCACAATTACCTACTCTTCATCAGTGCCAATCATTGTGTCCCTGAAGTTGAATTGCGATTGTGATTTTGGCAGAGGAGATGATATCTGGACGCGTTTCGTAGCCAGAATACTGTGGTCTCGGCGGTTTGATTGTGTACCGTATGCCACACCGCCAAGAGCGGCTTGGGTGGTGGATGTTGCGATAGTGAATAGGGTATGTTGTACAAGTTCTAAAGAGGGTCTGACAAGTTCCTCCTAGGCCATACCTCAGGGTCATGCGGTGGATTTTCCTGTAGCTAGCTACGAATAAACCGAGGATTTAACAAAAAAAAAACTGACAAGTTCCTCCCCCCTCACGAATGGTCATTTCTCAGGCCATAGGAAAAGTTGAGTACAGTATATGGAACCAATTTTTTCATATCATGATGCGTGTCAATATCAAGGGGGAAATGATAAAACTAAAACTTTTGTTCTCCGCCAAAGTCACAGCACCGTACCACTCATCACCGTACACCCCCCCCCCTGTCCAATTCAACTCACCGCTCCTTTAGCGCCTTATTCCTCCTCTCCCTGCGCCTAACCCTCTCAACCCGTTTAACATGCATCTTCTCGGCGAGCCGCTCGTAGCGCTCCTTCTCCACCTTGGCCTCCCTGCGCTCCTTGAGAACCCGGTTGCGCTCCTGCCTCGCGGTCTCCTTCTCCTCCTTCATCTCCTTCTCGCGCAGCTTTGTCGCAGCCAACGCCTCACGCTGCTTCAGCCGGGCTTCCCAGGACATACTCGCGCCCGCTTTTGGGCGGAAGGCAGTTTTCGTAGGTTTCCAAGATTTGCCTGATGATGAGTTTTTTGTTTTTACGTTAGTTTTTGATAGGGTAGGGTAGGGGGGTAGGGGGGCATGTACCGTTTTTTCGAGCGCCGGAAATGGGTGTGGAAGTGGTCATGATTGGTTTTTCTTGAATGGAGGAGGAGGAGAGAAGAGTTATCGTATTTTCTCTTCCCCTACACGGTTGTCTGGTCTGTGGTTTACTCTGTTTATCCGATCCGATCTGATCCGATCTGATCTGATTCGATTATGTATATCTTATCTTATCTTGGAGGGAAAGAGAGTGAGGGATGAAAAGAGAAAAATTTTATCTGATGCGGCGGCAGTTGGGGGGGGGTCTATCATAGGCTACCGTAGACTACAAGTACCGTAGGCTCGGCCATGATGTTGCTCTGGGTTGTAAATTTACGTATTGGGTGGAGTCAATGGAACAGGCAGAGGCAGGAGGCTCACACAAATTTTTTTGAAAGAAAAATTTACAACCGCAACCGCATCTTCAGGAAATATATGGCCTCCCAAAGAGCTCCTCTCTAGTTCTCTCTTTTTTTTTTTTTTCGTCTGATACTCGATAGGAGCGATATTCGCCATGTCTTGCTATTCTGTATGTGTTATGTAAGCAGATGAAACTGCAGGTATGAGACTCGTATGTACCTGCCGGTAGGGAACGAGGAGGGTCGGAGTCACGTTGATAAATTGATAAACTGCCGGTACCCACCACGATTCGTGCCTAAAAAAGAAAAAAAAGTGGAACAAACAATGGTGTGTTTTATTATGTCGTACGGGAGTCGACGGTACTTGTGCCACAGTATCTTATCCTTGCCCTTTTTTTTTTTTCTTTCTTTCTCCTTTTCCTCTTTCTTCCCCCCCGTGCCCCGCGAACACTGTCTCTGCTATCCTTCTCTATATACTATTTCTATTGCCGGTAGTAGTAGTAGCCTAGGACCTTGGGGGAGCGTGCGGCGAAAACAGGAATACAGTATAAGACCTGGGCTGTCCCTCTACTTTTCCCCACTCTCTCTCTCTCTCTCCTCCTCTTTCTCTGCTTAACCCGCATTCCGTGATCTGGTTTAAGATGCCATTGTTTGGCTAGCAGGCTTCTTTCTTTTTTTCCCTTTTCCTTTTTCTTTCTTTCTCTTCCGGGAATTTCTTCTATACAAGAGGCTTTAGCTATTGTCGTTGGTCATGTCTCAGGAGTTTGCCATGGAAGCTGGAGCTGTCGCTGTCGCTACTCAAAGGGGAGAGGAGGCGGCGGGACTGGCAGCTGTTAAGGATATTGTGTTTGGTTCTGTGAGTCGCAATTTGCTACTGCGGCACCCTCGTAAGGTAGAAGCGAGGGCTAATGGCAGAGTAGCTTGCAGGAACTATTGGAAAAATTATAGAATACCCCTTTGACACCGTCAAGGTTAGACTGCAATCTCAGCCGGACGATCAACCACTGCGCTACCGCGGACCCTTGGATTGCTTCAAACAGAGCTTGAAGCAGGACGGTATTTTGGGGTTATATCGCGGCATCTCATCGCCCCTTGTGGGCGCTGCGGCGGAGAATTCAGCTCTGTTTTGTAGTGTTCGTTTATCCCCCGCTACCGCTATTCCTTCTGGTGATGGGTGTATGTGTGTGTGCTGAATATGGAGGTGGGAGAGGGAGGAATAGTACAACATCGCCCAAAAGCTCGTGCGGAAATCCTTCTATCCATATCTCGATAAAGAAGACAATCTTCCCATCGGTGCATTGGTATTCTGCGGTGCGGCCAGTGGCGCCTTCACATCTTTCATACTCACTCCCGTCGAACTTATAAAGTGCAAGATGCAAGTGCAAACTGTCGGCATTCCACGTCCGGCAATTCCCATCGTGCTCCCTTCCTCTTCCACCTCGCCCTCCCCTCAATTTGGTACGGGCACTTCAACAGCCGGCATGCACACGATTTCACCGGCAAAGCTAGCTGGACCTATAGCCCTCCTTGGTGAGGTCTATAGGATCTACGGATTGAAGGGGCTCTGGCACGGCCAGGTCGGAACCTTTCTTCGAGAAACCGGAGGTTCGGCAGCATGGTTCGGGTCATACGAGTACATCTCCAAAACGCTCAGGAAGTGGCGGGGTAGTAGTAGTAATACTGCTGGGGAAATGATGGCTGCCGGAGCCGCTGGTTCGTTCTTCCTTGCCCCCGGTCTCCTCCAAGGATGTGAACTAATAGAAAGAGGAAGCCGGCGTAAGCTACAACTTTGTGTTCTTCCCCGCAGACTCCGTCAAATCCCGGATGCAAACCGAAGCTATCGGAATACAAGGCGACAAGAAGGGGTTTGCACAGGTGGCCACGGGAATGTACCGTGCTGGCGGGATCAGAGGGCTGTATCGCGGATGTGGGTTGACGTGCATGAGGAGTGCGCCCTCGTCAGCGGTGATTTTTTTAGTTTATGAGAGTATGAAGGAGTACTTTGGGTAGTTGTTTTATATATTGTGAGTACTTGGAGTGGGATGGAAGGTGGATGGGTGATTGGCTGTTATTAGATGGGCGTTCTTTTTTTTTTTTTTTTTTTTTTTTGCTTTGCTACATTTCGCTATATCATGTTTTGTGCGTATGGTTCTTGGGTGGGGGTTTTTTTGGGTTAGATAAATTTTAGATTTTATTCTCTCGTTTCGTTGTGATGGAGGGGAGAGTGGCAGAGTGAGGGATTGTGATCTGCTCTCTTTTTTCTTTTTTTTTCTTTCTCGTTCCCTCATTATTGCCTACCACTCGCGAGTTGCGGAGCGAAGCATAGAAGGTAAGTAGGCAGGATAGACAGTAATAGATGTAACAGATTATGGGTAGCCACTACTTTTTGTCGTTGTCCGAGATGCGGAGATGCTGGAGGAGATGTCTGTATGAATGGGAGGTTTGTGCTCAGGTTTGCGCTCTAGGAAACGTGACTATTCCATCGAGAGCGCAACAACCCAAGTTTCCCCAAGATCGGGGGGAAGTGCCCCCCATCCACACACACATACACTACACACCCAGTATCATAGCACTGGGAAATCTCCGAGCCTAACTCAACCCATCCCATCACAACCCTAACAAGCCACCAGAGCAAGAGGTGTAGCAGACAGAATCGGTAGGTATATACACACCGGAAAAAGTAAGCACCATATGTAAGTAAACAAGTGACCCAAACCAACCATCAAGTATAACACAACGCAGCACATTGTACACTACACCACAACACAAAACACCCAACCCTCAAAGCCACCTCTCCCTCCAGAACGAGTGTATATACCGTACGAACGATACAAGCACCAACCACTCGCCACAATTCCATCACGTCGAAACGGAATCACTACCTGGATCATACCTATAGACCAGCGAGCTTTTCCAACTTGACCGTGATATACTACCCCTAGTACAGAAGTTAGCGTTGAAAACTTGTCATGAGGTAAATTGGACTCATCCTTCCTTCCATGGGAAAGTAGATATTGTATGGTAATCGACTTTTTTTTTTTTTTTTACTTTCGTTGTTGCTTTCTTACTTTTCTAGAAATGTACTCGTAGTATATGAGTATATGATTGATGGATTGTGGTACGCATAGATTTATAATATATAGCTAAGCTAGCTAAGCTAAGCTATCCATGCATTCTGCGCAGTTTTGTTTTTGTTTTTGACCATTTTGTCTTGTCTTGTAAAGAAAATGGGTGGTAATCGAGAGTTCCTGCGGGAATGGTGGAATATATGGATGGGTGGACCTTGTGGTGATCGTACTCTTGAAGAATCGGTCTTTATTGAACAAGTGACCCCCCCCCCTCTCCTCCCATTCTCTCATCCGTGTATGAGATAGACAGATAGACAGACAGACAGATAGGTGAGTAAGTACAACGAAATAAAATAAAATAATTTAAATAGAATTTCAAACGAGTATGTTATATATGTATGACAACTCGAGTTAGTATACCAAACCTTTCCCCTCTTTCCTTCGATTTCATTCATTCATTCATTCAATTAGTGAAAGGGTCCCGTCCGGACTTGTACGCAGGTACAGTGCAAATGGACTGGGAGGTTGACGTTTCCGCGCTTCTTCCCTTCCTTCTTCCATTTTGGGGTGCTATGATGCTATTTTCCGTGTGATTGGGGCTGTGGTGTGGGGGACAGCGCGATGGGTGGTGCTCACTCCGCTCCGGGAGAATATCTTGCGAGTGATGGGTTGTGATTGTTCGTGTGGATTCGAGGGTTGAGTGGGGTATTATACTTATGAGGGAGAGGTTGGGAGATTTGTTTCCGAGGTGTGGTTTTGTGGGCGAGGGGGAGGGGGATTGAA
>QFET01007346.1:0-15631 GCA_003316355.1 Tuber calosporum | reverse complement strand
CCCCTGCCCACTGCCTCAAGAAGGTTCTTTGCTCCCCTGTCCTCCCCAGCTCCTTGTCTCGATGCCGCAGTCATATCTGGCCTCCTCCCTGACCTTGCCCCCTCTGTCTTGACTGATGCACACTCCACCCTTCCCCTTGGTTTCAAGGCCTCTGTCAACGACAGCGGTACCGTTTCCCTTACTGGCCTCAACGGTCAAGTCCCCTCTGTCTCCTATGCTCCCTACTTTCAGGCCCTGACCAGGCGCCTCAATCAGTCCTTCCCTGTTGGAGACAACCCCTGGCTGCCTTTCAGACCTGCCCCTACCGCAGTCCAGATAGCCATTCACTCTGTCCCCTCCTCCTCCCTCCCTGTCGCTGAAGAGGACCTCTTCGCCCGCCTCTCAACCTCCATCCTGAACTCCACAGCCACCCCCATCCTCTCTGCTAGGTTCCTAAACAGGGATCCTGCATCTCGTCTTATATTCTCCTGCTCGGTGGTAGTCACCACAGCCCCAGAACATGCTGCCTCCCTTCTCCCTTCGGTTACTCTCTTCTCCCAAAACCGGAAGTCTGAGTGGGCCTTCTCCTCCTCCCCCTACACACAGTGCCATAACTCCTGGTCCTTTGGCCATGTGGCCCCTCGCTGCAAAACTCCGCACCCCATCTGCCCATACTGCTCTCTTCACCATACCAAAGCTCACCACAAATGCACTAATTCCTTCTGCCCTAAACAAGGGAACACCAAAGCAGCCCTCAACTGTTGTCTTACCTCCCCACCCCTATGCCCTAACTGCAAGGGCGAGCACTCTGCCCCCAATCGGGAAGGCCGAGCAAGGCCGTCCCCTCCGACACCCTGTGACCAGCAGCCGCTCCCCAGCCCTGATGCGGACACCATGGACGATGCCTCCGATAGGCCCTCAACCCCCCCACCCCACCCAACATCACACCCCTCCACCCCTTCGCCACCAAACCTCGCACCCCCCGTGGGTCTCACTACCCCCAGGCCACTTAGGCCAAGCTCCGTCGCCCCTGGCATGTCCAGCTCTTCCTCCAGGCTTGGTGCCCCACTAACCCAGGTGGCGGCCAACCCCTCTCCTGCCCCCCCGTGACTCTGTGGGGTCTGCCTAGTAATGGATCACACTCCATCCCCCCTACCTCAGGAGGGCCAGGCGCCCTCTTCCTTTTTTTCCCTTGCTCAACACAACTGCCTGGGTAGCTGGGATGGGTTTTCTTCCTTTTTCAACTCCTTGACGGAGCTTTCTTCGCCTCTATCACTGGTATGCACCCAGGACCCCCCAGTTTATCGTGGATGCAACCCTTCTTTTACAGGGTTTAAGCCCTTTTCACCGCCTTGTTCCTCCCCCTCCAAACCCTGGGTTGTGTGTTATATTTCCTCTCTTTTATTGTCCACTAGTGTTGTTCTCCCTGTCTTTTTTGGGACAAACAACATCATGGCCCTAGATTTTTTCCAGGCAGATAGGCTGTTTGGTTTTTCCTTTTCCCGCTTCAGGGTTCTGAATATTTACTCCCTTCCGGGAAGGGTCCCTTCTACATGCACTATTTCTCCTAGTGAGGCTTTCCCTACTGTTGGTTTTCCCGTTTTGACATTGCGTGATTTCAACCTCCATCACCCCTCCCGTGACCCACTAAGGGCACACTCTGCCTCTGAGCTTAATCTTTCCTTTCCCTACTTTTCGCGGGCAGCTGAGCTTGGCTTTCAACTTCTCAACACCCCTGGGGTCTACACGCGCTTCCCTGTGGGAGGCTGAGTCAGACCCACGGTTCTTGATCTTTCCTTTGCTTCCTCAGGTCTTGCTCCTTATTTTTCCTCTGGAGTACACCCCTCCCCTCTTCTGGTTCTGACTATGTTCCTATTATCCTTGGGTTTCGGCATCCGAAGGATGCCCTCCCCACCCCGAGGCCCAATTGGGCCCTACTGACTGGGACACCCTGGCTCCTTCACTTGAAGAGTTGCGGTTCCCCCTGCCCCCTCACTCCCCACCTCCTCCTCCTTGTCTGCATGGTTCGACATCAATATGGGCCGTGTCCTTGGCCTCCTCCGGAACCACACTCCTCTCCCATGCCCCTCCCCAAGAGCCAATCCCTGGTGGGCCCCCCTCCTCTCCACCTTAAGGAAAGAACACCACTGCACGGCCAGGCAGGCAGGCTCCTCCTCTTCTGAGAACGACGCCTATGCCACCCGACTTGCCCGACCTGGCTCCTTCAAGGCTATCAAAAGGGCAAAAAAGGCCCATTGGACTTCCCTCCTCCTGAATGTAACCCCCTCCTCCCTTTGGGCCACTAAGCGTTTGGCCCTGGGGTCCTGCATCATACGTTTCCCCTCCCTCCCAGGGGCCGACACCCCTGTAGCCATCAACCAGGCCCTACTGGACCACTTCTTCCCACCTCGCCCTCTCCTGCGCTCGCCCACCATCCTCCGTCCTACTCCGATCCCCCCCAACCTCTCCCCTGACGAGGTCACCCAGGCCCTCATGGCATCCTCCTCCTCCTCGGCACCTGGCCCTGACTCCGTCCCCTACGGGGTGTGGAAAAGGGTACACTGCACCACACCCTCCCGGTTGGTCACACTTCTGTCTCCCCTCCTCTTGCATGGCTTTGTTCCGCCCTCCCTAAAAAAGGCAAATGGGGTTGTTCTTGACAAGCCTGGCAAACCCTCCTACGATACTCCCACTTCCTTCCGTGTCATTGTCCTCCTCGAGACAGTCTTAAAGATCCTGGAAAGGATAGTCGCCTCTCGCCTCTCCCTCGTAGTCAGGGCTTGTGGGCTCCTCAGTCCTAACCAATGTGGCTGCCTCTCGGGCCTCTCCTCCTTCCATGCTGTCACAGCCCTGTCACACACTGTTCGTACCCTCCAACGCCCAGGCCTCCACGTATCTACGCTCTTCCTTGACATCAAGGGGGGCTTTGACAATGTGGACCCTGACTTCCTCGCTTCCGTTCTCAGGAGAAAAGGGGAAAACCACTACCTCATCTCCTGGGTCCGCTCCTTCCTCACTGGCCGTACCTGCCGTCTCCTGTTCCAGGGCTCCCCTGGAATTTTTTCATCTCTCTCCGTTGGAACCCCACAGGGTTCTCCTGTATCTCCTTTGTTGTTTGTTATATACGTTTCTTCCCTTCATTTTTCACTTAACAGGGGCCTTATACTTTCCTATGTTGATGATTTTGCATTGACGGTTGCTTTTTCTTCTTACCACCGCAATATTCAGTTGCTGCAGGCTGCTTTTGCCCGTATCAAGCGTCGTGGGGCGGCGCGCAATGTTCCCTTTTCTGTCCCCAAAACTGAACTCCTCCACTGGCGCACCAGGCTCCAGCACGGTCCCCCTTCTTTCATCCCCATCCACCTTGATGGCCAGGTCTTCCATCCTGCCACTTCCCTCAGGTGGCTGGGCTACTGGCTTACTCCCGGACTTTCAACCTCCACCCACTTCTCTAAGCGTCTTCGACTTGCCCAGGGTGCCTTCTCCACAGTCTGCAGGCTGTCACCTCCTGGGGCCGGCCTTTCGCCCCACCTCTGCCACCGCCTGGCGGTCTCCCTCCTCCTCCCGATCATCACTTATGGCGCCGACCTCATGGTCCCCACAAGGGCCATGGTAAGGCATATGGATGTCTTCTGGCACCAGATGTAGAGGTGGGTCACCAACTTCTTTCGCTCCACCAGACTCTCAATGCTCTCCCAGGAGAGCTGCCTACCACCTATCACCACCCTTTGTTCGTACCGCCGCCGGCTGGCTGCCCTATTGCTGGCCTGCTCCCCTCCCCCAATCAACCCTGCCCCCGGACGGCTCCCACCACAGTTTCTATCGATTCTAAAGCACCGGGCTCCTAACTCCTGGTGACACCTCGCAAGGGGCTTGCAACCCAAAGTCAATCCCCTCCACTGGAGGACCTCTCCTCCCGCTCCGCCTGTCCGCTCTCAGCTCCCAGTTGACGCCTTAGCTCATATCGTCCTCCCCCTACTGGGCTCCCTGTCTTTCGCCCCCCTACTGCGGGCAGACCTGGCGCCACTCATTCCTCCACTTCCTTCGTAACCTGCTATGAGGGCAGCTTACACTGCCCTGAGGAGGCGCGCCTACAACTACCTACTCCAAGATTGGCGGAGGGAATCCCCCCCTCCTCCCTACTACCCCTACAAACCTTCGCTCTCCCCCCACCCCTTCATGGTTCTTGGAAAGTTCGCGGCGGGTCGAATCCACCATATGCGTTCCCACAAGAGCTACCTCGCCTACCACACCTCCTGGGCCTCTGAAGGCCACACTCTCTGCCCTCGATGCTCGTACTATGATGAAGATTTCCAGCATGCTGTCCTCTGCTGTCACGTCACTGCTGACCTCTGGGAACGCCACCTCCCTGCCGTCTTGGGGATCGCCCCTGACGACACTCTATGGTCCTCTATACCCCTCCTCCTCAACCTGGCCTCCTCTATCCGGGAAGCCCAAATAAACTTACCCCCTGACATGATGGTGTTACCGCCCTCCTCTCCGCCGCCCCTGGTAGACGCCTCCCCCCGTGGGTCCCCTGTCCAAATTCTTTTCTCATCTCCCTCCCACTAGGGTAGGGGTTTCTTTCCTTCGTCAGAGCTTGGTTTCTGTATAGTTCCTTGGCTGGTTTTTCCTTACTTGATGTAGCCTTTTGTGGCAGTTGGGCAGTTACCAGTTCGGTTTGGAGTTTAACGTATTGATGGTTTCCTTTGTTTTTGGTTATTGGAATTAAGGTTTTGTTTATGCCATAGCTGGCTCTGCACGCAAGTTGTTGTACCTTAACAATGAATATATGAAATGAAAAAAAAAAAAAAGAAGAAAAAAGCGGCTATTTGTTAGGACTCGCCCTCCTGTTTCTCCCCTAAAAATGCCACGCATGACTAGGTATATTTCTTCTTCCCTACTATCCCAGAGTGTCATCCTTCACGTTTTCTTTGGGAGATCTGGCACTATGGGCCTTGATTTTTTCCAGACAGATAGGCTGTTTGAGTTTTCCTTTTCACCCCTTCTGGTACTGAATTCGTATTCTCTCTCTGGTAAGGCACCCGCCTTGTGTACTATTTCTCATCTTGAGTAGTTTCCTTGAGATGGATTTCCTGTGCTTTCCCTGAGAGACGTCAATATCCACCACCCTTCTTGCGACCCGCTACGGGCCCACTCACCCTGTGAGTTAGCAGTTTCTTTCCCTTGCTTTTCCAGGGCTGCCGAGCTGGGCTACGCGCTCTTGAATACCCATGTTGTCTACACCCACTTCCATTTGGGTGGCGGGGGCAGGACATCTTTGTTAGATCTTTCCTTTACTTCTCGGGTATTATTTCCTTTTATCTCCTCCTGGAGCACTCCCTTCCCCTCAACTGTCTCTGACCAAGTCCCCCTTGTGCTCTCCTTTAGGCATCCAGAAGAAACACAAACTCCTCCCGGCCCCAACTGGGCCTTGAATGACGGGGCTATCCTATCACCTCTACTTGAGCAGCTGACGGTCTCGCACACCTCCCGTCTCTCCACTGCCCCCAGACTATCCTCGCGCTTTGACACCATTTTCGGTCGTGTTCTCTCCCTTCTACGCAACTATACCCCCCTCTCCTGTCCATCTCCCAGGGCCAAGCCCTGAGGGGTACCCCTCCTCTCTACCGTTATGAAGGAACACCACTGGGCCGCTTGCAAGGCAGGTGCTTTCCGCTCTTCGAGTGTCATCTCTGCCGCCAGTCTGGCCTGCCTTGGCTACTTCGAAGCTATAAAGAGTGTAAAAAAGGCCCTCTGGACATCCCTCCTCCTCAAGGCGACCCCATCCACCCTTTGGGCCACCAAACGTCAGGCTCTAGGCTCCTGCACAACTCGTTTCCCCATACTCCGTGGGGCCAACACCCTTGAGTATATTAATATCGCCCTCCTCAATCATTTCTTTCCACCACGTCCCTCCCCCCACGCCCCTCAATCCTCCACGCCTACTCAGACGTGCCCGAGCTGTCCTCAGATGGGATCTCTGCCGCCCTCAAGGCCTCCTCTTCCTCATCAGCACCTGGCCCAGACACTGTCCCCTATAGGGTATGGAAAGTGGTCCACGGCACCTCTCCCTGCCTATTAGTTCACTCCTCTCCCCATTTCTCCTCCTTGGTTTCCACCATCCTTCCAACAAAGAGGCCAATGGCTTGGTCGTGGACAGGCCAGGCAAGGCATCCTATGACACCCCGACCTCCTGTATGATCATCGTCTACCTCGAAACAATCTCAATGGTTCTGGAGAGAATTGACACCTACCGGGTTGCCCTCGTCACCAGGGCCTGTGGACTCCTCTGTCCCAATCAATGTGGCTCCCTTGCAGGCCTTTCCTCCTTCAATGCCGTCACCTCCCTTGCCCAAACCATCCGCACCCTGCACTGCCCAGCCCTCCGCGTCTCCATCCTCTTCTTTGGTATCAAAGATGGATTTGATAAATTGGATCCCGACTTTCTCACCGCAGTACACATGAAAAAAGGCGTCAACCACAACCTCATCTCCTGGGTCATGTACTTCCTTACCGACCGTACCTGGCGTCTTCCTTTCCAGGGCTCATCAGGGATTTCTTCTTCCGTTTCTGTTGGCACCCCTCAGTAGTCTCCTGTATCTCCTTTGCTTTTTGTTATATATGTTTCTTCCCTTCAATTCTCCCTTCCTAGGGTGCTTATTGTTTCCTATATTGATAATTTTGCATTGACTGTATCTTATTCCTCCTACCGCCAAAATGTTCAGCTACTGCAGGCAGCCTAGTGCAGGATCCTGCGCGGCGGTGCAGCGGGCAATGTTCCCTTTTCTGTTCCCAAGACGGAGATTATCCACAGGCGCGCTAAGAACCAGCGGGGCTCTCCTTGCATTATTCCCATACACTTGGATGGGCAGGTCCTCCATCCTGCCAACTCTCTCAGGTGGCACAGCTACTGGCTCACCCCACCCCTTTCCACCTCCACTCATTTCTCCAAGCGTCTTGCCCTTACCCAAACCGCCTTCGCCACTGTTCGCAGGGTTTCCCCACCAGTGGCACGCCTTTCACCCCATCTGTGCCATCGCCTCGCCGTCTCCCTTCTTCTCCACATTCTTACCTACTGGGCCGACCTCTTTGTACACGCCCGCCGTATGCTACGGACCATGAACGCTCTTTAGCACCAGATCCTGAGATTGGTTACCAGCTGCTACCGCTCGAACAGACTCTCTGTCCTGTCCCTGGAGAGGTGCCTCCCACCTATCCCCCTCCTATGTGCCCACGGGCGTCGTCTTGCTGCACTCAGTCTGGTGTGTGCCCCTCCCGCCATCAACCCTGCCGTAGGGCGGCCTCCCCTAGACTTTCCCTCTCACCTCCAATACCCAATTCCTGCCTCATGGCGTCCCCTCGCTAGATGTCTCCAACCCAATGTCAATCCTATCCACTGGAAAACTGCTCCTATCTCACCGCCTGTCCGCACTCACCTCCCGTTGATTCAATGGCCCACCTTATCCTCTCCACCTTGGGATCCTTGTCCTTCACCTATATACCACGCGCAGATCTCGCATCGCTCTGTACCCCTTTCCCCCCACTACCTGCCATGTGAGCCGGCTATAGTGGCCTTTGGAGGCTGGCGCGCTAGACCCTTATCAACGGCTGGGGAGATGCCTGTCCTCCACCACCCTACTACCCCTACAAGCCGTCCCAGGCCCCACATCCTTTCTTTGGCCTGGGCAAGTTCATGGTGGGCCACATTCATCAGATGCCTGCCCATAAGACCTACCTGGGCCTCCATACCTCATGGGCCTCTGTGGGGGAGCCCACCCTGTGTCCAAGATGCTGGGACTATGATGATGACTTCCAGTATGCTATACTTTCCTACTCGGCCACCGCCGATTCCCGCAGGCCCCACCTCTAAGGTGTCATGGGGATAGGCCCGACAGACCCCATCTGGTCCTCTATACCACTCCTTCTCAGCCTGCTGTTACGATCCTATGCTGTAAGCTGGTTTTGCAACGGGTAACTACTTCTCTTTAGATAGGACGAATATGACTTGGCCGTTGTTATGGTCCGGTATGGGGCGTGGCGCTAATCTCAGCCACCAGGGTAGGAGTACTATTGCAACGAGTAGTAGTAGGCGGATTTCCACTATTGCTCTTAGGCCTATGCCTACATTGTCTTGATAGCAGAACCCTATGGTTCCTATCGCACAACGCCAATAGGGCAATGGAACGGTAAAGAGGTAAAGTAATTGTATAGGAAAGAACTTAGATGGTTGCGTGAAGAGTCCTAACTACAGGTCGCCTGGAGGTCCTTATATAGGCACTCTTCCCTCAACCCTAACCCTGGTGACTCATACCTGTGAGTCACACGACCTCTATGACTCATAGTGAGTCATAGTATGACATCCATGAGCTGACTCCTCTGAGTCAATCTGCGCTGCGTGCCAACCAATCATAACTCATAAAATAAGTCATGTGCCCTAAAGTGGTCACATGCGTGAAACCCGTGATTCATAATGTGAGTCATGTGTAAAAATCATTACATCATATGACTCACAAATGTGAGTCATGCGCACGATCAACCAATCACAACATAACAATGAATGCACTAGTGAGCATCATGTGAAACCCCATGACTTCTAATGAGTCATAGTGCAAAATATAACAACCATTTGACTCATAACTATGAGTCATGCGAAATCCTGCCTTGCTTAGTCACCAATTGTGACATTAGCTCCTCTCTCCCTTAAGCCTGAGTCCCTTCAGGCTTAACGTCCCATCTTCGTTAGACTGTCTCGAATCCTGCGCAATTCCTTGTTCAATTTCCGAACTTGTTGTTCGGCCCACTGGTATTTCCTCCGGACTTCCTCTTAGGTGGTGTGTGCCGCCCTGATGGTCCAGTCCCGGTCATCAATCATTCTCTGATATGTCCGCATTTCAATTCTTTGTGCCTCTATTGTGGCTTCGGCGGTGCCAAGTTGTTCTCGTAGCCCTTGCAACTGTCGTTGCAAACTCTCTTCGTCGGGTATCGTCTCGATTTCAGTTTTTTCGCCCCCCTCTCCCCCCAACTGTGTCCTCACAGTTGTTTTTCTTTTCCTAATACGTGCATCATTTTCCGTAGGGTGTGCCGCTTCCCCTGTTCGTCTTGGGTAAAACCCAGCATCGATTTTGTCGTGTCTGTGAGTACGACAAGTGTCCTTGAAACAGTGTTTCCTGGATGTTTCCTTGTGTGGTTGTTGCGGTTTGCGCAACTTGGGCTGTCGTGGAAACCAATTGCTTCCTTCCTTATCGGGTAAATGAGTGTTGCAGTAATCATCGTAACAGGCAGTCCATGAAAGAGCGTTGTGTGCTGCCTGCTTTTCCCTTTCTTCCTGAGTAGCGTATGGCGGGCTGGTAGGTGTAGTAGCCCTGAGGCTATCACCCCAGCCTTCGTCTGGACCCAATGGCGTTGGGTCTTGCCTCTTGGGTTCGATTTTGATTGTAACCCACACGGGGTGTTCTTGATTACCGCTGATGGAAACCTTCAAAGGCGATGCTGGCATTGTTGAAGTTCTCCGCAGGGTACCAAGTTTTGTCGTGTTCTGCTGAGTAGCCGGTCCAGTTGGCTCTGTATTGTAGGTGTTTTCGGTGTATGCGTGAATCGATGATTTTTTCGAGTTCGTACTCGCTTTCTCCTTCTATCTCGATTGTAGGTGGTGGTGATTGTTTTAGTGAGGGAAATTGATTGTCTTGGTATGGTTCGAGGAGTGAGATGTGGAAAGTGTTGTGGACCTTCATATGTTGGGGTAAGGCCAATTTATAGGCACTTGTGCCCACTTTTGTAAGGATCTTGAATGGTCTGATTTTCTTTTAATCCAGCTTCTTGCATGGTCTTGTTGTCCTTATATTCCTTGGAAGTAACCAGACCATGTCGCCTGACTGGAGATTCAGATCGGGTTTTCTGTGTTGATCGTAGTTTTCTTTTTGTCGTAATTGCACACAGACCATTTCCTGACATAGGATACTGTGCAGCTGACCCATCTCTTCCTTTTCCGTGGTTTCCTTTGGTATCATGTGGCCTATCGCCTCATGGTCCGGATGTTGTCGGTAATTTGCGTAGAAGGGTGTGGTCTTAATAGTTTCCTGTCTTCCATTATTTTATGCAAATTCCGCTAATGGTAGTAGTTCCGCCCAGTTATCTAGCTGATAGTTGACATAGGCCCTTAGGTATTGTTCCCGTATTCTGTTCGTCCTTGCGGTTTGTCGGTCCGTTTGTGGATGGAAGGCGGTGCTCATTCTTCGTTCAATTCTAAGGGATTTTGTAGTCTCTTTCCACAAGTCTGATGTGAATAGCGTTCCTCTATCGGTGATGATGTCTTGCGGTAGTCCATGGAGTCGGAATATTTCCCGTAGGAATATCTTGATAAATTCTTTGCTGTTCATATCCTTGTTGCAGGGTATGAAATGGCTCATTTTTGTCAAGCAGTCAATGACCACCAAGATGGCGTCATAATCGTCTGATTTCGGTAGGTCCGTGATGAAGTCTATTGCTATCGATTTCCATGGTTGGTGTGGTGCCTCGTTCGGTTGTAGTAGCCCGTAGGGCGCGTGCCTTACTTCTTTCGTCCTTTGGCATGTATCGCAATTCTTGATATATCTCTTTATGTCATCATGCATCTTTGGCCAATAATATTGTCGGGATAGTAGTTCCGTAGTTTTGCTGGTTCCGCCATGCCAAACTGCGGGGTTATCGTGATTTTGTCGTATGACTTGGGTTTTGATCTCTTCGTGTTCTGGTACCCAAATCTTTCCTTGATACTATAGGCATCCTTCCTTCCATTCACATGCCCCTAGAGCCACTCCTTTCATTTCTTTCTCTCCTTTCCTCAGGGCTTCCTGGATTGCTCTTATCGGTCTGTCTTCCGTGCTTGCTTCTCGGATGCCAAAATCATCAGCGACAAACTTGACCACTCCCATGGCTTCGAAGTATGGTTCTTTTGGAAGTAGGATCCTTTGTTTTTGTAGGATCCTCTGGTCGTTCTTTTTCGGGGCATCTTCTGCTCTCCTTGTAAGGGCATCCGCTTTGCCCCATTCCTTCCTGGGTCGGTATTGTATTTTGATATCGTATTGACTGAGGGTCTCGCTTCATCAGATTTGTCTGTCGTTGACCTCTTTTGTCGTGGTAAATGGGACCAGGTTCTTATGGTCTGTGAGGACTAGGACCTGGTGTCTGCTTCCTTTTGCATATCTTCTCCATTCTTTCAATGATTGGACAATGGCTAAGAGCTCTTTGTCGTGGATATCGTAGTTGCATTCCGCAGGCGTCATTGTTTTTGACCGGTATGCCACTGGCCTCTATTTTCCATCCCTCCCCTTCTGTTGTAGAATGCCTGAGCATACATATTTTGAAGCGTCGGTCTCGATCATGATTTCCTTGGTTGGATCGTAGTGTACCAGTAGTGGGGATGAAGTAAGTCGCCTGCGTAATTCATCGAATGCTTTTTGTTGGTTCTCGGTCCAGTTCCATTTGCAGTCCTTCTTCGTCAGTTGATACAGTGGTTTAGCTATACGGCTAAACCCTTCTATAAATCATCGATAGGAGTTGCAAATTCCCATAAAGCACTGTATTCCTTTCTTACTTTCGGGTGGTTTCCATTCCCATATTGCTTTCTGTTTTGATAGGATCAACACTGACTCCGTCCTTGTCGATGATGAAGCCTAGGTATTCGGTTCGTTCCTTGTGAAATTCGCACTTTGATGGCTTCAGTATCAGCCCTTCTTTCCTCAAGGCCTCCACAATCATTCTGACATGGGTTCGGTGTTGTTCCAGGTTTTCTGAATATATCAGAATATCATCTAAATTGACGATACAACAGATATCCAGAAACCTGCTGAGGATCCTTTTGACCCATCGCTGAAATGTTGCAGGTGCATTTTTGAGTCCGAATGGCATGACCGTATATTCGTATATGCGGTATTTGGTGGTAAAGGTTGTTATCCATTCGTCCCCGTGTTTCATTCTGATGCTGTGGTATGCGTTTCGCATGTCTAGTTTAGTAAACACCTTGGCTCCTCTAAGCCTATCGAGGGCTTCTCCAATCAGCGGTAGGGGATATCGGTCTCGTTTGGTGACTTCGTTGAGCCCTCCGTAGTCCACGCATAGCCTTAGCTTGCCGTCTTTCTTCTTAACAAACAGGATCGGTGATCCCCCGTTTGCATAAGAGTCTCAAATCCAGCCCCGGTTCTTGTTAACCCTGATATATTCTCTTAGTTCCTCTAGCTCTTTTTCACAAAATGGGTATAGCTTTCTTGCTGGTACTGTTTCTCCTTTCTTTAGGTTGATATCCAAGTCAACCTTTGGTCGGTGGGGTGGTAGTTGAGTTTCTTCCTCTTCCCTAAACATGTCCAGGTACTGGTGGTATTCCCTTGGCAAAATGTTTCTGGTTTAGTCTTTTTCTTGTCCTTTCTTGGCCTTGATAGCCAATTCGGTGCTGACGTTGATCCTTTCGATCCTGTTAGGCTCGTTTGTCATATAATCCCACTTGAGGATTCCTTTGACTTCGCCTCTACGGTAGAACTTGCCGAATGACGTAGCGGAGATCTCGTTGATCTTAATCTTTTGGCGTTTTGGGTGGTCCGTACTTCCAAACCCTGCTGCGCCTCTCATAGTAGAAGCCACTTGCTCCACTTCTTCACATTGTCCTATGACAATCTTTTCGCATATCAGCTGTGCGATGCGGTCTCCCGGCTCAACTGTGTAACTGTCCTTTCCCAGGTTGACCAGGACCACCTTGACTTCACCTGTGTAGTCGGCGTCGATTACTCCCGCATTGACAGTAAGCTGGTGTTTAACTGCCAATCCGCTGCGTGGAGCCACCCGCCCATATGTGCCTTCTGGTAGTCCTATAGCTAACCCGGTATTGACGATTCCTTGTTCTTTTCCGGTATCGTAATTGTCTCGTTTACGTACAGGTCATGTCCAGCCGCCTTGGCTGACCCCTGGGTAGGGAGTGTGGCCGTATTGCTCAATCTTTGGATTTTGATGTTCTGGACATCCTTGGCCTGGATTGTGGAGAACTGAATCTCCAGGTTCTCTTCCAGGGCTTCCGATTCAGGGACTAAGTCCACTGCTGACGAGCTTTCGAGGCATACTCTGGTACACCACTTGCTATCAAAGGTAATCTTGTTATTTTCACAATCTATCTTGGGGTTGTGTCTTCTTAACCATGGCAGACCTAACACTGCCTCATGATTAGGTTGATCTGCTATTTGGAAGATTATCATTTCCCTATGGCTGCCGACGTCCATAGGTACTTCCGCTATATGGGTAATCGGTCCCATAGTGCTTGGCTCCCCGTCCGCCAGGTAGATTTCCCGTATTTCTTTCGCTTTCTTTGTCTGTATGCGGTGTTTGTTGCTGAATTCCTTGTCGATAAAGTTTTCTGTCGCGCCCGAGTCAATCATGCCATTGATGATGACTGTCTTGTCCTGGCCATGTAAACGCATTTTGACCATGCCATGGTCTTTTTCTTGTTCCAATGTTTCCGTGTTTGTAAGTGCCATGTAGATGTTACCGAATCCGATGGTTTTGGTTTTGTTGTCCCGCAGCCCATCTCTGACTGGGGACTTTCTTCGTTTCCCGACTCTTCAGGTGTTTCTCTAATCTCCATTTCATGCAGGTTGGTTCGTGGTTTCCATCGATTATTGTGGGTCTTGCTGTTGAACTGCCTAGCATAGTCCTTCTCATCTCTTGCATTTCGGCAATTATGGAATCTGTGCCCAGGTTTGGCGCATCCTAGGCAGAGGTTGTTGTCCCTTCTTCTAGTGAATTCTGCTCGTGAGAGGTTTAGTTGTGGCCTCCTTCTGGTAGCATCCAGGTCCATTGGGTCGCCTCGGGTTTCCATACTGTTGCCCGACTTCCAGGTTCCGTTATTGTTCCAGGGCGTTTCTTGTTGTTGGATAAAGGTACTGTTGTTTCCTTGGAGGTGCTTGATCATGTTGATCCGGTTTTCTTTTTCAATTGTCCAGGCTGCCAGGGCATCGACATTTTCCGCCACCATGTGGTCCGCCACCCCTGCGTCCTGGAGCGTTCGGTTAATTCCTTTAAGGAATTGGCGTCTTAGTGTACCATCATCCTCATTCGCCTCTGTAGCTGTGAGGCAAAAGTCATTCCAGTATTCCGTGACTGGTTCCTTGCCTTCTCAGGCGGTCGAGTTTTGTCCTAGCTGCATTTTCCGCATCCACACCCCCAAACTGGTCTTTGAGGGGCTCTAGTGAAATCTTCATATGCAGTCCAGGTCTCCGGCTTGCGTCCTTCTGCAAATAGGGTTATCCAGCTTGCTGCTGCATCCCTTAACAAGCTCTTGACGTAGGTGATGCGTTCCGTATGTCGTGTTTCTTGTGTCGCTTCAAAGTATAATTGGCATTGCACTAAGAAGGTCGGCAGTTTGGTCCTTGTGCCGTGGAAGGTAGGGGGTTTCTCGACCTTGATCCGGTTGTTGGTTGTTTCTCGCTGGTTGTTTAACAGAGTCAGGATCTCTTGGAACTGCGCAGTTATAAATCCTGCTAGTTGGATTCCTGCTCCACCACCGGCAGTTGCGGGTCTCGGGGCTGACATCCTTTCTGGTCTAGGGGTTTCGGATTCCAGAGATCCTGTTGGTGAGGCAGGTTCAGGTGTCACCGGACTTATGATTCTTTGTGATTGGGTTCTGGATAGATTAGTGCTAATTACTTCTTCAAGTGCCGGGCCAAGTGTTGAGGTATCGATTTCTCCCTCCGTAAGTTCGATGTCGTTGTCGGTAGAGTCTGCCGTTTTGTAGTTAGGCATTGCTTAGGTGACGCAACCAAATGTTACGATCCTATGATGTAAGCTGGTTTTGCAACGGGTAACTACTTCTCTTTGGATAGGACGAATATGACTGGGCCGTTGTTATGGTCCGGTATGGGGCGTGGCGCTAATCTCAGCCACCAGGGTAGGAGTACTATTGCAACGAGTAGTAGTAGGCAGATTTCCACTATTCCTCTTAGGCCTATGCCTACATTGTCTTGATAGCTGAACCCTATGGTTCCTATCGCACAACGCCAATAGGGGAATGGAACGGTAAAGAGGTAAAGTAATTGTATAGGAAAGAACTTAGATGGTTGTGCGAAGAGTCCTAACTACAGGTCGCCTGGAGGTCCTTATATAGGCACTCTTCCCTCAACCCTAACCCTGGTGACTCATACCTGTAAGTCACACGACCTCTATGACTCATGGTGAGTCATAGTATGACATCCATCAGCTGACTCGTCTGAGTCAATCTGCGCCGCGTGCCAACCAATCATAACTCATAAAATAAGTCATGTGCCCTAAAGTGGTCACATGCGTGAAACCCATGACTCATAATGTGAGTCATGTGCAAAAATCATTACATCATATGACTCACAAATGTGAGTCATGCACACGATCAACCAATCACAACATAACAATGATTGCACTAGTGTGCATCATGTGAAACCCCAGGACTTCTAATGAGTCATATTGCAAAATATAACAACCATGTGACTCATAACTATGAGTCATGCGAAATCCTGCCTTGCTTAGTCACCAATCGTGACACCTGGTCTCCTATTTACGTGAGACGCAGGTTTGCTTCCCCCCTCTCATGCTGCTGACGCCACCCTCCTCTCCACCTCCTTTGCTCGCCCCCACCCCCCCTGTGTCTCCTTCCCGCCCC
>QFET01007345.1:3062-25749 GCA_003316355.1 Tuber calosporum | reverse complement strand
CCCCTGTGTCTCCTTCCCGCCCCCTATTTCCCTCCCCATGTTCATAAAACCTTGAGGCTTTCCTTAATTGGAGGCTTGGTTTCAGTATGTTTGCTTGGCTGGTTTTTCCTTTCTTGAGTTTAGCATATGAGGTGTATGGACAGTTACATACCCTGTTGGAGCTTTGATGTGCCGATGCTCTTCCTTGTTTTTGATTTTTGGGATTAAGGTTTTGTCTTTGATATAGCTAGCGCTACATGCAAGTTCTTCTACATTAACAATGAATATATGCTATAAAAAAAATAAAAAATAAAAAAATAAAGAAAAAAGAAAAAGCGGCTAGTAGTTAGGACTCTTCATGCAACTATCTAAGTTCTTTCCCATACAATTACTTTACAATTTAACTCTACGCTCCTTTATTGGCGTTTGGCGATAGGGACCCTAGAGTTCGGCTATCAATATAATGTAGGAATAGGCCTAAGACCAATAGTGAATCTCCACCTAGAACTACTCGTTGCCATCGAACTCCTACATTGCTGGCTAGGATTAGCGCCACGCCCCATACCGCACTTTAATGACGGCCAAGTCAGATTCATCCAACCCATAGAGAAGTACTTTGCTGTTGCAAGTCAGCTGACAGTATAGGATGGAAACAGTTAGAAACAAGCGAAAGGCAGAAGCCGACCTGAAGGCAGTGAACCCCCAGTGTACAAAGTTGAAAAAGCTAGATTAACAGGAACTGTAACCAAGCTCGAAGAAGGGAGCAAGTGAAGTTTCCCTGAAGAACCTGTCTACTAGCTTGGCAAAGATGAAGATCTTTGCGACATGGAAGGTAGTACAGCTGCTAGCTGACCCCCCCCGTGATGAACGCAAGATGTCTGTTGCTATCACCACGCTCCAGTCAAAATGTGAATGTAAAGCCCAACAAAACTACTGGTATTCTCAGTTAGGGCGAACGGAACAGTCACCTTGACGGCCCCTTCTGCAACAGAGTCGGGACAATAGACCCAGTACTTAGACAAGCTGCAAGTGGCACAGAATGAGATGATTTACGATAGCTGTCCAGAATTCCTGGCTTTTAAAATGGCACCCCGGGATATCAACGTAATTATACATGGGGTATCCCTCGTGGAGAGACCGAGACACATATGAGTGGTTGTAAATGGCTGTCAAGGAGGGTTTCAAGGGGACCCATGAGATAGAAATAGTAGTGGCAAAGTTTTTGAAACCTGACCGGGCTGCTGCACATGAAAAAAGGGCGACTTCGATCACCAGCCTGGTTCCGCAAAACAAAGTAGGCAAAGTCACACAATCGGTTCTCTTCATGGCCAAATACAAACAGACTAACCTGTTGTGCGAGGCATCGGCAACTATGCAATGATACTGCTGCTGGAAGTATTGCCACCCTCACGCAGGCTGCCAAAAGAATCAGCCTGTATGCCAGATTTGCTCCCAACAGCACACCGAAAGAGGACCCAGATGCCACGAACCTCCAAGCAGAATATCACAAAAGGCAATCCCTGCTTGTTGCATCAGAATACCAGCCAAAGTGCGACCTACAAGGGCTAACATTCAGCCAGAGACCCGGCTTGTCAGGATAGCATCAGGGTGAAAGAGAATGCAAAAGAGATCTATCAGTCAAGAATAGCTTCCTGGGCAGTACCACTAGGTGAGTAAGGTCTCACTCCCACAAGAAATAATGGGTTTAGTCTATTATGTCAGGAACAGAGCATTCAAACCTAAAGAACAGATGGACAATCAAGGTTGTACAACACAATTGCCGTGAGAGCAACCGTGTGTTTATTTCATTATTTGATATTTTCAGAGGTTTTAATGTTTTCCGTTGTATGTGTACAAGACCTCAAACTGTATAATGGGCAACCTCATAGGGCCCGAGGTTATGAATGTGTATTTTTACCCTCACCCAAGGTATCTTTATGTACCTATGTGGCATTGAGGTATTTGATTAGTGTTTCCTTTGTACTGGTTTCCAAGGATTTTGATATTTGGGACCTGAAAACCTTTGGAAAGGAGGGACCTTTGTTTGATGACAGTTGGTCCTTTGGCTTGATAAATACTTATAACAGGGACGATGGGCGACAAAGAGTACCACCACAGCAAGTGTTTACTGAAACGAATGAACTGACACTCGTAGTTGGAGACTTGAATATAGTCAAGACCTGTACTGACCCATTGCATACTATGTAATCCAGGGAGCAAAGCCGGGCGAGTACTATATCAGGCTAGCAGTAAAGAGAAGTTCCACGATCATGAATACACCAAGTGTAACCTACTCCCAAGTCTATCAAGAATTCCAAAGGGACCCAGAAGATACATTTAGGATAGGGGGAGAACCGTCTCTAGATAGGTCTTCAATAGACACGGTAAAAGGTATGGAACTAATAGGGTGACCATTTAACTAGTAGTATTAAAGATGATAGTCCAGTGAGGCTTGAGAGTCTGAATGCTTAAAGGATTGCAGGCTCTTTAAATAAAAAGATTGTATCTAGGAAAACTTAAAAAGCACAAACATCCTGTCCAACAAACATGCTTACAGAGGTAGCAAAACAGGTTAACCATATTCCGATAACAAAGGGTTACAAGCGACATAATGGAGCTAACAAAACAAGTAATCCAATCCAAACAAGTAGGAACAAACGATTGCTTCTGCTATACAGATCCAGTAGGTATAGCAGGAGGAAAGCGATACCTAAATGGGTAAAAGCAGGGAGGAGGTAATGATAAGCGAAACAAGGCAAGAATAACAAGTTTGGAAGTCATAACCAAGTCGGATGGGACAACCAAATAGTAGCGCTTAACAGGTATAAACCCAAATAAATAATAACCAACATCAAGTCAGTAGCAATATTAGATACAACTTCGGATTCCGTTACATTCTCCTTTAAAAAAAATAAAAAACAAATAAAACAATAAGGAATATCCTAATGGGCTTAATGGCCAACCCGCCTTTTGAGCATTCCACTCATGTTCAAAACATATAACTTTATCAGTAAATATATATATATCACTGTGGTCAGGACCTTACACCTTTATTAGCCCTATAGTATCGAAGTCAATCCCATGAAGCAGTTAGCTTTCTAACTCAGATTCAGCCAAGATTGAGAGGGTTGTGCTGCTATCGGATTCTGAGTAGTCTGAGTCTTGAAGAGGTTGCCAAAATCCGTCAGGGTCAAGCTCAGGTGAGAGGGGGGCATAGTCTAGTTTCTGAAGTGTCAAGACAGAGAAAGTCTCACCATGTGACCAAGGAAGTCTGAAAGGTATAGATTCATTGTTGGTATCGAAACCGTAGGATCTAATGAGGGGCTGGCACCTTCTAGGTTGTAGAGGGGTTCCCAAGTTGCTTCGATTTCATAATAGCCTTTCCAATGGATCAAAAACTGTCTCATTCTGCAATAGATTCGATCATTGAGTATCTTTTCGATTTCGCATTGCTCTTGTCCACTGGCATCGACGGTGTCAGGCTCTTTGTAAATGGGTTCAGGTGTTCCTGAGAAGGCGAAGGGGTTAGGTCGTAGGTAAATAAGAAGATGGCTGGAATGGATCCATGGGTGGATTCCTGCCATCACAGGGGGGAGTATGAGTTTGAAGTTGTATTATCTTGCAGGTCCTTCGCTCACTGAGAAAGGTAATAACCATGGTCCAACTAGCTTGTGGTTTCGTCCAACCTTATGGATATAGGGTGCAGACTTGAGGATAATATAAGTTTCGTTAGGGATGATTTGTGGTCCATCCTTTCTTGTGTTTTCGCTAGAGGTGGTTTGGCGAGCTCAGGCTTTCTTGAGTGCATCTCTAGCCAATTACTAATTCTTCATGATCTACAAAGTAATCTCATCTGCTGCAGGGACTGAAGTGGGGAGAACTCTGACACTGGGAAGGAGGTTTGGTAGTCTGCAAAAGGGGATTTCGAAGGGGAAGAGTTCTCTGCTATCGCTGGGGGCTGCATTGATTGCAGTTTAAACAGGAGGTAGGTGACGAACCCACTTAGTTCCTTTAGTGTTAACATAGTTCCTAAGGCATTGGCGAACAGTTCTAATTCTGTGCTCAGTCAGTCCATTGGTCTAGTGATTGTAGGCTGTATCCAGGTTGAGATCAACATTGAGGTTTGCCCTAAGCTGGGTCCAAAAGCAGGAGGTAAACCTGTGGTCTCTGTCAGAGACTAGGGAGGTAGGGAAACCATGCATGAAGAAGACTCGCTCAATGATGGTGTGGGCTGTTTTACAGCTATGATGTTCTGGGAGACTGGTATGAGGTAGCTAAACACACTGAATCGATCCAAGACAACTATGAGGAGTTCAAGCTTTGAATCACAGGGGAAAGCTCCTGCAAAGTCAATTGCAAAAGACGAAAATGGCTGTCTAGGTACAGGGAGGGGTGTGACGGATCCTTCAGGGACAGTGGTAGGCTGCTTGTTGAGCTGATATAGGTAATATCTGCGGATATAGTCTTTGAAATCGTTCCTCATGGAGAGCCAGTAGAAGTGTCTTGAAGAATATTCAAAACATTTCTGCCCACTCATTTGTGCCATTTTCATGGGCAATACGCACAATTTCGCTTCTGATGTTAGCACCTTCATAGCTTGCTTCATAGGGGACATTGGGACAGTCTCTATTGTAATCCTTCCCGTTTCTGAGGAGAACTCCATCTTATAAGAGCCGGTCAGCGTGATTTTAAGCGCCCACGATCACTGCCGGTCACGCGCACGAAACGAAACGCCAAGGTATGCACAAAAGAGGGGTCAGAGAAAGATTTTCTTAGCTCGCCCTCACTCTCTCATGTCCACAAACACACTCATCTAACTAGGGAAAACACGACCATGATATATCCATCCATCTCTGTGATAGCCACACTGATCCTTTCTCACCAAAGTAGGTCCCCCAGTTCACTTCCATGCTCTCTTACTGACAAAGGATAGAAAAAAACAAACAAACACAGAGATAGCACTGGGTGGCCTAAGGCCGCATGGCCCCTTCCCGGCTTCGTTCTGGTCGTAAAAGAAACAACAGTGACAAAAGAGCCTTTAGCAACCAATGAACATTTAACGGCAAGTCTTCTTCTTCCTTCTGTATCCTCATGCTAACAAACAGCAGAAAGACAAACATTGGCTTATGGCCACCATCCGTATCACTCCCGCTTAGCTACTGCTACTCTGCGCTTTCTTTCAAAAGATGCCGCCGCTGTCCGCGCTTCGTTCCCGCACCTCTTCCCCGCACCTTCTTCTACCCTTTGCATACCAACATAAGCAAGACAAATGAACTCTCTGGCAAGTCACCCTCTCCTTTCGGACTCGTTCCCGCAAACAAGAAAAGTCAAAATAACCATTAACACCTTGCATAGACCTTTGACCCCGTTCCCGATACAATATCCCCTATTTCCCGCTTCCCTTCTGCACCTCTCTTTTATTAATAAAGAAAAGAACAGAAAGACAAACCACGGCCAATGGCCTTTCTTCTCAGATGCGCAAACACATTTCCCGCTCTAGAAGGCGCGATCGGAACGGCTGCAGCGGTGGAAGAACTGTCCACAGCGAAAGGAGAACAAACGAGGTGCGGCAGACAAAAGACGGGCGCGGGATAATTAACAGCTTCTTTCCTGCGATGGGGTAAACTGTGAAGAAACGGCAGACAATGGAAGTAGGACTAAGGACACTGGATAGAGTCTGATGGACTGTGAACAGTGGATGGTGGATGGTGGATAGTGAATGGTGGGCGGTATGGTAGTGAATAGTGGACAGGGGACTGTGGGTGGAGGATAGTGGACGGAGAACTGTGGACAGATGATAGTGGACGGAGGACTGTGGACGGAAGAGGGTTGACGGAGGACAAAAGACGGTCGACGGTGCAAGACCACAGATGGTGGAGGGTGGTGGATGGTGGACTATAGAATGGAGAATGTAATGATAGAAAATATAGGAAGCATGCCAAGTAGCATACAGTATTTCCAATACTCCCACTCTGCGAGGTATGCTTAAAAAAAAAAAAAAAAATGAGAAAACTTTCTCCGCAATATCTCTAGGGCCTTGTGAATGATACTAACGAACCAGTCTCAGCTAAGGCCTCGCATCCTCCCACTTAAGTTACTCCCATCTCCATTCAAAGGCGCTCCACTGTTTCACGGCTAAGACTTTTGGTAAGGCAGTCGGAAATCATGTCGCTGGTGTGCAAGTACTGTAACTCGATTCCACCAGTCGCAACCTTTTCCCTAATGTAATGCTCCTGGATTGCTATATGCTTAGTGCGAGCATGGAATTCTGGATTGTGTGAGAGTGCGATAGATCCTTGGTTGTCAACAAATATTTTTGTAGGTTCTAGAGGATCTTCTGGTGCATTCTGCAACTCTGCAAGTAATCGTGATACCCAAATTGCATCTTTTGCTGCCTGTGTAAGAGCCATATATTCTGCTTCAGTAGATGAGAGGGCGACCGTTGGTTGCCTTTTGCTTCACCATGATACTGCTGATTTTGTAGATCCCTCCTTGATAATACATACATACCCTGCCGTACATTTTCTTGTGTCCAAATCTCCGCCCCAGTCTGCATCGCTGTTAGGACCTGTTGGAGGGTAGTACTTGTAGTACTGGAGAAAGGGCCCAGTCTTAATCCAAGAGTAGAAGTTTTGTTGACATAGCGGAGTAGGTGTTTTGCAGCGACGATATGGCTATTCTTCAGTAAATTGTTGTCCCGGCTCAATGCTCCCACTGCGAAGGCAATATCTGGCCTGGTACATAGCATTAAGTACATTAGGCTCCCTATCATACTTCCATAGTTTGTTTCGTCGACTACCGGGTCCTCCTGGGTAGGATCGGTAGGGTCCTGTAGCTTGCTTCCAAGATTTTGTTGGCTGGATACTGTATGTGCATTTACCATTTGGTATCGCTCCAGGACTTTCTGTATATAGGCCGCTTGATTTAGCATGTTCTGCTTAGGCCCCCTGAACACTTTCTATATCAATGAAGAAATGTGCTCTTCCTAAATCTGAGACTGCAAATTGTTGAGCTAGTAGTACTTTGGCTTCATCCACCATCTGTCGGGGTCCTATCCAAAGAACATCCCCAACCTAAATGAGGTCCCACCAAAATTCCCCTTGCTTCTCTTTTCTGTAAACTGCATGATCCTCCTTACTTCCCCGAAATCCACATCTTCCAACTAAATGCTAATCCCACTCTTGATTCCCAATTCTCCCGGACTGCTTCAGTCCATACAATCCTTTCAGCAGTTTGCATACTCTCTTACTCCCTGTAGGACTATCTTCTTCCTCAGCTATGCCTTCTGGAATTTCCATGTAAATTTCCTCCTCTAATTTTCCAAGAAGCTATGGGCTCTGAATATCTGTTTGATTAATTTCGTAATCCCGGGCGGCAGCAAGGCATAGGGTAATTCTGAGGGATGTGATCTTGACAACCGGTGCAAAAGTCTCCAGGTAGTCAATTCCATAGCGCTGTATGAATCCTTCGGCAACCCACCGAGCCTTTTATTTTATAACTTCTCCCCCACCTCCTCGCTTGACTCAGAACACCCATCTGCCTTTCACCGGCATTATTCCTTTTGCCAAATTTAGTATTTCCCATGTCTTATTATCTATGATAGATCTTAACTCCTCCATAATTGCAGTCTTACACTCAGTTGCCATTTGGGAGTACAAGGCTCTTGTATAAGATGAGAGCTCCTCAGGTTTGTGGCGACTGGTTGCAAGATATGCTTCATAGTGATAATGAGTAGAAGTAAATTTTCCTGCATTGGCTCGGCGGGGTCTGGAAGATGCCGTAGGAAAATCAGGTGAGGGTATGCCAGCAGGTGGTAAATAGAAAGGAGAAGTCAACGCTAGAACCTCTGGTTGCCGTGCAAGTTTCGTACCCTCAAGAGTGACTTTAGGAGTCTCCTTCCTTACAACGGCTTGAGTTTCCTCAACACTGTCCTCCTCAGAATCCAATGCTTCTAAATGTTCTTCCTCCTCTTTCTTATCCGATTACTTAATAACTCTTATATCTCTTGCAATCAGGATCTTCTTTCCAACTAGTACCCGATACTGGTTTGTCCCCTCATAGCCCACTACTATGCATCTTTCTCCAGTATTCTCCTACTTGCTCCGCTTGACTTTAGGAATATGGGGAAAGGCAGGGGTACCAAAGGAATAAGGTGGGACAGACTAGACTGTTGGTTGGTCCATAGCTTATAGGGTGTTGTATTCTTGGCTATAGTATGGCTCTGGTTATGCAGGTATACAGCAGTGTGGATAGCTTATGCCCATAGGGTATCGGATAGCTGATGATCAAGGATCATTGCTTTGGCTCTTCCAACCAAAGTACTGTTGGCACGCTTACTGACTCCATTCTGTTCCCGCGAGTAAGGAGCTGTTTTCTCATCAGCAATGCCAGAATCAGTAAGAAACTTAGCAAACTCATGACTTGTGAATTCTCCACCATTATCACTTCTCAGAGCTTTAATCTTCTGATTATGATAGTTCTCTTCAAGAGCCTTATATTGCTTAAACTTAGCAAATGTCTCAGACTTCTGCTGTAGCACATACACTGTGGTATATAAGGTGTAGTTATCGATAAATAGGAGATAATAGCGGGAACCAGCTAGTGAGGCAGTTTTCATTGGTCAAGCAAGGTCAGTGTAGATAAGCTGAAGTGGTGTAGTAGTGATGCGAGTAGCAGGAGATGAGTTTGGAGTCCGGGATTGCTATGCAGTAATACAGCTAAGACAAGTAGGGTTGGTGCAGTTACCGATGGTAAACATTTCCTGATTGTCTTTGGCAAGTTGTTTGACTTTATCAAAGATGATGTGACTAAGGTGGCGGTGCCATTCCAATAGAGTACTATTTTGAAACAGTTTGGTGTTGATTTGCCTCTATAGGTTCTGTATCTGTTTAGAGAATATAGGCATTTTGTTCAAGCGTGCTGATACCATAGGCTTTCTTTCCATGCATAATACTGACTGGATTATCAGGACCGAAGCTGACTATGCCCTCTGCAGCTTGAATGCAGCGGACAGACACAAGTCCACTGCTTCCCATTTCAGGCACATAAAGGACTTTCTTCAGAATGACAGGATTTTTGATCCCATGAACTACCAGACTCAAGAGGATATCTTCTTCTCCCACTGCTGTCATGGTAGCCCCATTTGCAATATGGATCAAGGTTAGGATAGGGATAAGGCTTTGAAACTGGGAGCGATCGGAAGTCATATGGTGAGTTGCCCTGGAATCCAAGACCCATTGTAACAGAGAAACCTGTGCTCATTTTTCGTCCATCGCAGTCCATGCCTGGGCAGATACACTCTCAGAGATGGGTAAAGCACTATTAGCTCTATAGCTTTGGCCACTTCCACCACGCCTTCCACCTCTTCCTCTACCATACCAGTTCCCTCTGTTAGCCTTCGGTTTCTTTGAACACTTATTTGCCCAATGTCCTTTCTCTTTACAGTAGATGCATATATTTTTCCCAACACTCTCTTCTCTGCTTGTGCTTTCAGGTTTTCTACTACCACCTCTGCTTCGGTAGTCCTGCCTTGGAGGCCTTCTTCCCCTACCGGCATAGAAAGCATTGGTTGCTTAACTCTCAGTATGGCCTCTAGTCAAGAGCCGCTGCACGAGGATTAGGCGATCGCATATTTCGTCATAGGAGGTGGATTCATAGTCCGAGTTATTCCAAACCTAGGTTCTAAATAGGTAGTAGGGCAATGGTAATTTCGACAGTAAAGGGTATTTTCTATCCTTTTCAGTTTGGACTTCTCCGGCAGCAGCTAACTCATGAAAGAGTCTTTCAAGTTTGGAAATATAGTCAACAAGGTTATCTTTAAGATACTCTATCTTGGACAACTATTGGTGCAGGAACCATATCCTAGTCTGGTCATTCCCAGTATGGCGCTTTTCCAACTTTTCCCATAACTGTTTTGGATCTTGCACCTCCGCATATGATTCGCGATGATTACTGTCCAAAAGTCCGCCAAGCATTCCACCTGCCTTTGTGGCCTTTTCTCCCAAGCTGATGGCATCCTCGGTAGGTGCATCAGTATCAGTTTCCGGACATCCTGAGGTTCCGGATACAATCAGCCTGTAACCCTTTTCAACCAGAATGTGTATAACAGGAAGCCTCCATTCCCTGTAGTTGACAGCCTTAGAGACAGGCTTAATTTCCCAGCGAAGCAAGAACAGGAACCTCTTGGCCCGCCTTAGACATTTTTGAGGTAACCGGAAGGTGGGATAGGGTTTTTAGAGAACGATATACCAGAGGTGTGAATTTGAGCCGAATCTAAAATTTGACCTTCGTAACTGTTCGGTGATAAGGGGCGGTGCAGGGAGAGCGGGAGAATTTCGGGCGCACAGGGGGCGGCTTTCTTCCTATTTGGGATCGTGGAGTGCAACGTATTGGCAAAGTAGTAAGGACACCGGGCTCATAACATTTTAAGTGCCTACAAGCACTGCCTGTCACTCACATGAATCGAAACGCCATGGTATACACAAAAGAGGGGTAAGAGAAAGATTTTCTCAGCTCGCCCTCTCTCTCTCATTTCCACAAACACACTCATCTAACTAGGGAATGTACGACCATGATATATCCATCCATCTCAGTGATAGCGACACCAATCTTTTCTCATCAAAGTAGGTCCCCCAGTTCCTCTCCGTGCTCTCTTACTGACAAAGGATAGAAAAAAAAAACGAACACAGAAATAACACCGGGCGGCCTATGGCCGCATGCCGGCTTCCCGGCTTCCTTCCGGTCGTAAAAGATACAACAGCGACAAAATAGCCTCTATCAACAAAAGAACCTTCAGCCGCAAGTCGGCCTCTTCCTTCTGTATCCGCATGCTAAGAAAGAGTAGAAAGAGAAACATCGGCGTATGGCCACCATCCGTATCACTCCCACTCAGCTCCCGTTACTCTCCGCTTCCTTACAAAGGACCCTGCCGCTCTCCTCGCTTCCTTCCCGCACCTCTTCCGCACACCTCCTTCTACCCTTTGCATACCAACATAGGAATGAGAAAAGAACTCTCCGGCAAGTCACCCTCTCCTTTTTGACTCGTTCCCCCTAACAAAGATAAGACAAAGAACCAGGACCACCTTCTATCGACCTTTGAACACGTTCCCGTTACAATATCCCTTATTTCCTGCTTCCCTTCTCCACCTCTCTTATTACTAACAAAGAAAAGAAAAGAAAGACAAACTACGGCCTATAGCCTTTCTTCCCAAATGCGCAAATACATTTACCGCTCTAGAATGCTCGATCGGAACGGCTGCAGCGGTGGAAGAACTGTCCACAGCGAACGGCGAACAAACGAGGTGCGGCAGACAAAAGACGGGTGGTGGATAATTAACGGCTTCTTTGATGCGATGGGGCAAACCGTGAAATAAGGGCAGACAATGGATCTAGGACTAAGGACACTGGATAGAGTCTGGTAGACTGTGGACGGTGGATGGCAGATGGTGGATATTGGATGGTGGGCGGTAGGGTGGTGAATAGTGGAAGGAGGCCTGTGGACGGAGGATAGTGGATGGAGGACTGTGGATGGAGGATAGTGGACGGTGGTGTGGATGGTTGACAGTCGACGGAGGACAAAAGACGGTGGACGGTGGAAGACCGTGGACTGTGGAAGGTGGTGGAAGGTCGACTATAGAATGGAGAATGTAATGATAGAAAATATAGGAAGCATGCCAAGTAACATACGGTATTTCCAACACATGATCAAGAGCATTAGTAACAACCTTTAGGAGAAGGTCATTCTGGGTAGCATTTTGAATGCAGGAGTACCATCTACCTTGGATGTAGTAGGTAAGCTGAAAAGCGTGAAGATCAATCTGTGAGGAGGGCTGATCAAAGAAACAATCCTCATAGCTGACAGGTACTTCTGGGGTAGAGAGGTCCCATCCTGGATCGATATCTGATATATCTCTCTCCTTTCCCTTATTAATAACTGTATGAAAGACCGTGTAGCCATCATCATCGTGGAGGGGAGGAGGAACATCCTCTCTGTGTTCTTCTGTGTGCTTGGGATGGTGAGGGGAGAGAAAGTTGGAGGAAGAGTAGAAAGGCTAAGGTCCTGGAATATCGCGAGATCCTGTGGCAAACATCTTGTATTCTTTCCTTTTAGGTGGGAATGGCATTTGTCCCAGACACAGGCAGTCCAGTGCATGGCTCTGTGTCTATTAGGTTCAACAAATCGGTCCAGTTCATTGACTGGGGGTCGAGGAGGGACTGGTGAGGGCTGAGGATGAGGTTCAGTAGGTGTGCTGGTTGGGGTGATAATTCCGGAGGTAATGACTGAAATGGATTCCAGTTAGGACATTGAATCATGGATTTGTTTAAAGCAGTTGGTGATCGCATCTGGATCCTGTGGTTGGTCCATATCTCCTGGAGTATTGTTAATTCTGGCCGCAAGGCCATTCAGTTGAGCTCTAGCTAGCACAATATGTAGTATGGCTTGGGATGGCTCTTAAGGGTTGCAGAGATAGCTGGAGATCTCAACGATTTCACAACCTTGAATGACATTTGTTGAGAGCTAGAGGGTATCTGTTGCTTTGTCCATGGCTTGTTCAATAGAATCTGGGTGGTGACCCGCTTCCTGGGAGCTGGAGGGATCTGAGGTGGTGCCATGATGTGAGTTCCACATGGAATAGTGTTGAGGAGTAAAAGTGTGAGAATGTACTTGAAGAGTAAGAGCAGAAGAGGGGTCTTGGGCATGGGCGATGTTGAGGTAGTGTCTTGATACTCTGGTCATGGCTGAGGAGTGGGTCTTTATAGGCTTCTTCTCTGTAGGTTCTTCAAGTATTTGGTGTTTATCAGCTGGGGTGTATTCATAGATCCTTGATAGTGCATCTGCAAGGACATTGTCTTCGCCAGGTCTGTATATGATATCAATATCATAAGAGTGCAGGAACATGCGCTATCTAGTTTGGCGGTAAGGGAGGTCAGTCTGCTACAGGAAAAAGGATAGTGCCTTGTTGTCAGAAACAACAGTGAACTTGGTACCAAATACAATCGGATGGAATGCCTGAATGGCATCCATAATCCCCATAAGTTCCAATTGATGGACAGGGTAGAGCAGCTGACTTGTTGCAAACTCTCTGCTATGGAATGCGGAAGTTTATGCTCTCTCAGGTGACGGTCCATGGCCAACCCATGCTCCTGATCCAAGTTTAGAGGCGTAACCAATAAGGTATATTGGATCAGCTGATGTCTCATATGAGATGGGGCAGAGCGGAATTGTCTCCTTGGCCTGACACTTAACCAGTTTAAAGTCTTCATAATGCAGGGGTCGTCATTCAAACACATCTGGTGAAATTATGTTCGACAGTGGGGCAGTAGTGGAGGAAAGTTGTGGTAGGAATTGTGCATGATATGTCACAACTTCAATAAAGGTCTGAACCTCTTGTTTCGATTTTGGTGTAAGCCATTCTTGTTTGGATGGAATTTTTTAAGGGTTTGCATGAATTCCTCTCTCATATATGACATGTCCTAACAGTGAGAGTTTGGTGGCGAAGAATTTGCCCTAGGCTGGTCATGTGATGATGTGGTGCTGCTTTAGATTTCCCAAGACTGATCTGATGTGTGAAATATGGTCATCAACAGTTTCTCAGTAGAAGGTAATGTCATCCATGTATGCCTAAACGAATTTTGAAATAAATCCATCTAGGACAAACTCTATAACTCTCATAGCTGTAGCAGGGGCGTTGGCATCTCCTTGCAGCATAACTCTGCATGCAATGAATCCAAATTATTTCTTGATGGTGTTGAATTTCTCATCGCTAGGAAGCACGCGGATTTTAAAGTTCCAATATGCTAGGTCTATGGAGGATCGGATCATTCCTCTGGCAACAGTTCTGAGTATCATGGCTGGGTTGGGAATCGTTCCATGGTCCTTGATAGTAATATCGTTCCTGGCTATAAGGTCTGCAAGGAGCCTTATTTCACCCTAGGGTTTCAACTATAGGAATATGTTGACTGGGTGGTGTGCCTCACTTGGATAAATAATTCCTTTTGCTTTCCAGACTTCGATTAATGCTCTGTATGCTTGCATATTCTTGTCAGGGAATGAGAATAATCTACGATTATGGTCCGAAATTGTATCTTGCAGTTGGAGGTAGTGGTGGACTTCTCGCAAGGGTGTTGTTTCCGCTGTCTTCTTGCCAGGGAATACTGTAGGAAATAGGGATATGAAGTCAGGGGCACCTGCTTCATTCATGGCTGAAAATGGTGGATAAGTTGCTTTCTAGCAGGTAAAGGTGATTCCTTTGTCAGGGGAGGTGATAATAGATTTTCCGGAATCTATTACAGCATGGTGGACTGTAAGGAAAGACATTCCTAGGCATATATCATAGTTGTCCAGGGAATAGACTAGTGCTACAGAGATATCACCGCTTTCCTAGTCAATTTGTATAACCAGCTTTACAACATAGTTGATTTTTGAGCCGGATCCTTTAACTACAATCTTGAGGTTGATAGGAGTTTCGAGATCTCTGGTCTGGATTTGGTGGGTAGTGACAAACTTTCATGATGTCAAGTTGTCTCCTGTGGTACCTATATCGGATAGTGCCTTTACTTTGTTGCCATTTACTGTGATGAATGCTTCGAGAGCTTGAGATTGAGTTCCACTGGGTCCTGCATTGTTTGTGGTAACTATAACTGATTCCTTTGCATGGGGATTGACTTGCTGGGTGTGGTATGTTCTTCTTACAGTCTGGGGTCTCCAGGATCCTCCAGGGGCTCAATTTCGTCGCTGCTGTGTGCTCCTATGCTTCTTCTTCTCAAAGCAGTTAGAGGAGTAGTGTCTAAGTTTTCCATAATAGTAACCATCATTGTCTCGCCTGCGCCGATCCTTCTCAACCTGGGATACTCTTGGATGCTGAGAGGTGGTATTGGAGAACCTTAGTTGATTTCGCTGGGTGTTGTTCTGAGGGCACTTGGGTGCTTGTTGGGAAACTGCATTGGTAGTTACATTTCCTTGACGATTTTGATTTCCCTAAAGTCCTGTAGAGTTGGCAATTGCATCTCGTTTTTCTGCTATTTCCACTAGCTGGTCCAAGGAGGTATCTGAAGTGATGTGTGGTTTCACTACTCACTTGAGTTTGATATCCCTGGCATATAGGAGTCTCTGCTTCCCTGAATAGTCTGAAGCTGTTCCTGGGTGGAGACTGTGTCTTAAGGTTTCAAGTCTGATTGCAGGGTCGGCAATCTGTACTGTTTTTCCGCTGTTAGTTTGCTTGACTTGTACCCACTGTTCATAGATGGTATCAATAGATGTAGAAAGAATTAAGTAGGCCTCGAATTTCTGTTTGAGTGCAGCAACTGTGTGGTATCCTTGGGAAACTTCATATTTGGTGAATTTATCGAGGGCTTTCTCTTTGCAATAGGCTCCACTGTACTGCAGGCTTCTGGGGCATCGTTAGTTAAGCCAAAGCTGGCGATGTATCGATGGACTGTTTTGAACCATGACTTGATCCTCAATCGGTCTCGGTCATTTCCTTCTCCTATGAAGTAAATGGTGCAGGCCATTTAGAATGATTATTTCCCTTTGGTGGGACTCCCGTGGGAATGGGTGCAGGGTTTGGATTACTTGATGGACTTGGTGGACTAGGTGGTCTTAGTGGACTAGGTAAATCGTCAGGTGCAGGGCTTAGTTCTCTTGGTAGGCTAGGTTGTCTGGGTAGCAAAGCTGGGGGTGCTGGACCTAGAGCATCCACTGGACCGGAATCAGATTCTGATTCTGAGCTTGGTTCCTTCTTGGATTGGACTTCTTGGTGGAGCTGTTTTGGCACTTGTTCTTGGACTTGGTCTGCAGCTTGGGGTAGGGCTTGGTCTTGGTCCTCTTCTTCGCTGCTGCTGCTATAAACTGAAGATAGTTCTGAATCCTCAGATGGTGTTGTAGGTGGGGGTACTGGTGCTTGACTTTGGGGTCCTGAGGAGGGTGCTACCGATCCTCTAATGTAGTGCCTTATGGTATCTCCTGGAAGCGAAATGGTTGCTAGCTAGGGTGGGCTGGTCTTGCCAGGAGTCCCCTCAAGCCTTCTTGGAAACAGTCAGGTGAACTAGTACTGCAGGGTCAAGGTAGGCGAAGGGTGATCAGTCCTCTGCCGAAGATCAATAGCATACTTAAGTCTAGGTCAAAAAATGTAACCTACTCCCAAGTATCTCGAGAATCCCAAAGGCACCCTGCAGATACTATTAGGATAGGGAGAAAAGCATCGATGGATAGGTCTTCAATAGACAAGGTAAAAGGTATGGAATTAATAGACTGACCGTTCAACTTGTAGTATTAAAGAGGATAGTCTTGTGAGGCTTGAGTGTCCGAATCCTTAAGGGATTGCAGGCTCTTTAAATACAAAAGATTGTATCTAGGAAAACTAAACAAAAGCGCAAATATCTTTTCCAACAAAATGCTAACATAGGTAGCATAACAAGGTAATCATATTCCGAAAACAGAGGGTTAAAAGCGACAGGATAGAGCTAACAAAACAAGTCCTGGAATCCAAACAAGTAGGATTAAATGATCTCTTCTATTATACAAATCCAGTTGGTATAGCAGTAGGAAAGCGATACCCAAATGGGTAGAAGCAAGGAGGGGGTAATGATAAGCGAAACAAGGAAAGAATCACCAGTTTGGAAGTCATAACCAACTAGGAAGGGAGAACCAAATAGTCGCGCTTATCAGGTATAAACCTAAAAAGGTAATAACCAACATCAAGTAAGTAGCAATAGTAGAAACATAGTAGGATTCTGTTACAGCTGGGGTCTACACAAAACATCCAGATAACTCAGCTATACAACGACCCTCGGTGATCAATTACATGCAGGCTAACAAAGCTTTGTTAGCACTGGTGTCGAGATGGTGCCACATATACCACCTGACAGGATCGGATCACATTGTCATACTAACAGAACTGGACATGAAGGACTTACACTTAGCAAGGCCTTCCCTAGAGTGGGTTAAGATAAAATGGAGGGGCGAGAAAGGAGTCCCCACCAGGTGGATAGAATCTTCCCAGAAAGATTATGTTGATCACGGTAACAAAGTTTTTTGCAACCCAGATAGTACCATTAAGACATATGACCGGAACCTTTCGTGGTTGATACAGATGGTAAAGGGCAGGGCCCCACGGAAGAGACCAATGAGGTAGCCAAAGTGGTGCTGAATGCCAGACATCACGGAGAGGACAATTATTTTTACCTTTTCTGCCCTGCCTGTTGGATGTGACGGGAGCGGGGTAAAAGAGAAGATGGAGACGAGGCAAGCATACCGAGGTGCAATTGTGAAGCCAAGTAGAAATACTGGCATGAGTTGCTAACCTCGGCAAGGTAAAATGACCTGTGGAAGGCATATCAGTTCACTAAACAACGTATCCTGCACTGAGTGCCTTGTAAAGATATTAATACACCAGAGGAGACTGCGGAAATTATCAAAGACTACTTCTTCCCGGAAAACGAGGACCCAGTATTGACGACCCCCTTCCACTGTAGGGGGCTTCGTTTTTTAGACAGGGTCAAACCGGTCGAGGTATGTGAGGTCTTGGAGAAGTGTAGTAACCAGTCATCCACTGGGCCGGATCATATCCCATACGGGTCTGGAAGAATATTAGACAGCTCAACAAAAGTATACTGCCTATGTTAGTTGACAACCTCCAGATATCGTGATTCACCCCACGTGCGTCTAGGGGTCTATAGGCGTACTCCTGGCAAAGCTTGGAAAGAGTTACTAGAGGGAATGTTCAAGCTCAAGGGTTATAGAGTTAATGCAGACAGTCTCAAAGATTGCGGAACAGGTAATCATTCAGTGCCTTATGGCGATTGCTTTTAAAATGGACATGTATTCCATCAATCAGACTGGTAGCTTGCCACAAAGGTCCACAGTAGACACGGTACTATCCACGAAACACTAGGTCAAGGAGAGTCAATTCGCCGGCAACAAGGACTCATAAAGCTTCAAGATGTGATACTGGGTTTTAAAAACATTAATCTCTTGAAGCTCATGGGGATCCGGGAAAGAAACCAGCAAGCACTTTCATACATAACCGCTTATATACCTAATTTCGTGTGATTCTGAAAAGTTACCCTGGCCTAGCTGGGCAGGTCAAGAACAGAATATATGATCGATTCTGGGATTACACAAGCTCTCCTCTATCCCAGATCCTTTTTGTGATATCTGTCTGTGGGTTCCACGCGGCAGATAACCTGAAGGAGAGCTTCTCTGCTTCATACGTATACGACCTCCTGGTTACAGTCACGTCAAATTAATTGTACCAGACTTCGCGTTTCCAACAGGGGGAGGTGGAAAGGATCAACAGTAGTGCAGATGATCTCAACCATGCCTTCAGCACCGTCAACCCTGATCTATTGCACTGGAGAATACTGAGAGAGGGGCCAGCGGTTTCCGAGTGCCCAATAAGTTTTCAGTCTCATGTTATACAGCTGGCTGAGGAGTGGTAAAGTGACTAGGTTTTTGTTAGGGCGATAAAGAAGAATCAACAACACACTTTATGAAAAGGTCGGCGCTTGTACAGGCCACCTTGATTAGAATTCCGAGACTCTCAATGCCAGGGAAATGACTCTTACCCTACAGGTCGAGCAGATTGGCCAAGGGCATCTTATTGCAAACCATGCTTTATGGGATGGAGATCCTAACATCAAACATTACCAGGATGAAAAAGATGACGACGTTTTAGAACCAAGTCCTTTGATGGATAACCAATGCCTTCTTCTCTATCAACCTGATGGCTCTGTCGGCGGAGGAGTGTTTAACTCTGGTCCGACTTTACCTGCTACAAGCTACAAGCTCCCCTAATGGCAGCAGTCTGCATAACTTGCGCTATCCCACAGAACAACATTGCGACTATGATGGTGCCAGGGGGCTTCCCACTGCAGGACAGCTTCAGATTCCGTATAAATAGGAGGAATCCTTTTGACCGGAGTGGTGGTTCTCACCCAAAGGTTTGAGACTCAACTTCTACCACTTCGGTCTAGGTCCACCTAGCAATCAATGAAATTTAACCTAAAGCTGCGGGGATATACTGCTCGTAGCCCTACACAGCAAAGCCAAACCTACTCACAATGGTACAAGCGGACGCTGCAAGGGGTTTATCGGGACCAGGCAGTGGGTTAGGAAACAGGTACATAGGAGATGGGTACAAGTGGGGTACCTGGAGTACAATATATATCGACCGGCATAATGCAATTGCTGGACTTTCATAATGCTTCCTAAATTTCAGGCCAATAGCATAAACCAGATGAGTTTGAACCAGAGCTACTTAAGAAGGCAGTCAAGCTGGTCCAGTCAGGACCAGGACACGACTTGTGACTTGTGTCTACAGTCTGTTCAAACCTTCGAACCCTTGATTCCTTATTGCAGCGGTCTGGTTCTACCAAAGGAAGGGGTAGATCAGGGAATGTTAGACATAAGCCCAGGCTCAGTCCTATGGGAAAAAGGAGATAAAGGGAAGGCCTTGATGAGGGGTTTTGTTTCCTTTGTAACGCAGAACAGGTTTAATTTTCCAGTTAGGTTGGGAGTTTTTCCTTTTATGAGAGACTCGGACTTGAGGTCGTGATTTTGAATTTTCGCCCTAGGGCTAATGCCTTGATGTTTATGATAGTGTTTCTATTGTTATTTTTATTTTATGGTGGAGCTGAAGTTTCTTATGTTATCGGGTTTTTTTAGGCCATACCTCAGGGTGAATACCTGGATTTTCCTGTACTTAGTACGAATAAAACCATGGATTTAACAAAAAAAAAAAAAAAGTTATACTAGACCCTGAAAGGGCGCCAGGGGCTATACCCTCGTATTTTAAGCGCAGAAAATAGCATGATATTGTAATGTAGAATTTACCGGGTTCCAAGTCTGGTCACCCGAGTAGAAAAACAGACCCTTGCATGATAGGCTACTTCACCTGAGTGACCGTCTATGACGGCAGATATAACAGTCTCATGGGATCATAGTAGCACTCCGCGAACAAATAAAGTCTAATACGCAAAGGCAAAGAATATCGTATAAATTGCTCTTAAGGAGTAACTGACCAGCTATCACACTGCAACAAAAAAAGAAAGCAAAACTAGAACTCTAAATTCAATATCCCCGCCACCCCCAGGCACTCACATTTTATGATAATTATCCACCCCTGCGCTACTTGATGTCTTTTTTACCTAGGACTCTGGTTCCTAGGCGGAACTATCGAAGTTAGTCCTATTGTCGGAAGAGCTAGTTTTTTGTTTCAAACAAAAACGAAAAAACGATGGCAGTAAAACGGCTATATGATGAAGGGCGAAATGGCGAAGAGACCAAACCCCAAAAGAAACGAACCGAGATGACGATTAGTCACTCCGCAGAACTACGACTCATATCACAAACCAAAGACTCCGGGAAGGAGGGCAAGTTCACTCTCATTCAACACTCTTGCTTGCGACTTACTTTGTCACTCAACACAACTGACTAAGCTAACTACGCAGAAAAGACCAGAGTATATATCAATCACAACAAAGATATCCTCCTAGTTTCCACTGGTCATCATACATATTCAAGAAAGCTCCCCTTTCCTGCACTCACTCCCGGGTTAACAAAAAAAGACCAGGTTTATGGTGAAGGACAAACTTCTCCGAGAAGTGCTCCCACTTACTCGGGGTCGCAGTGCAGTCCTTCGGACACTCCCCAACCCCTACTGCTTCCAACGGGTACCCCATTTCTTCCCACAGATAGGCTGATCCAAAGAGCATCTCAGAAACCCTTATGTAAACGAGCAAATGAGCGAGTGAGGGAATGTGCGAACGAGTGAACAAACAAACAAACGAATGACTAATCATGTACACTCCAACCCTTCAAGCACATAGAGCAGCATTCACGGTTTCCAATAGGTTGGTCAGCTGAGGGGCCTCTGAGCTTGGTCTGGTCGACGTGGCCGTATGCCTGCTAAGGCGGTGTCTCCTCTAGTAGAAATAAAGCTGACTGCGCTGTTCTTGTCGCGAGGGTCGGCCCCGACCAATCTGGTTATCGGTGTCTCTTAGATGGAGGGGGCTTTCATCAGGTTTTCCTTCCAGCTATCGACAATGGATAGGACACGCTCAACCTCTTCCATTCGGCAGGCAGCTTTCGTGTCAATGATTTCTGCTGGTTCGGCATCTTTGCTGCTCTCAGCCTCTGCTTCAGCCTCCTTATCGCCCCCGCCTCTGACTAAGCTAAACTTCCTCTAACTCCTCCGTCCACTCTAGCTCCTGTGCCAGCTCCTCATCGCACTCGCTCAGCCAAAGCACATTGTCCACCCACCCTCCGCTCCCCCCTGTCCGCTCATTATAAATTAAAACCTTAACACCCCTACTTTGCCCCTCCAAGAAATGCCGTAAGGGGGCAAACGCTCGACGGAGTCTGCAGAACCACTACCAAATCCCCCTCCTCGACCATTATAAGTTTCATAAGAGCCTTCCTCCTCCAGCTCTCCACAAAGGATGCAATATCTGACTACACTAAGCTGGCATAAGCATCGTCCAAGGGAACCTTTCCGGCAAGAATTTGCTCCTTCGTCTCATCCACCGGGAATGCTGTGTGATAATCAATGCACGACTGCCCTGTGAACGAGCAGTGGGTTTCCACGAGCTTCGACGGGCCTCTCCTGCCGAACTCCTGTGCGGTGTTCAAGCGTGTCTATGCTCTGGCAGCAAGTTCTTCTTTACCGTTAGTGATATAAAGGCGTGCGCGACTATAGGGGTGAATTTGCCAGGGTGCAGTAATTTCGCAAGGGTGTAGAAAGGCTGTAGGTTGGCGCGGAAGAAGCTTATGTCGAAGGTGGCCTCCAGGTGTGGGAGGTTTATAATTCGCAGGTTGGAGCGGAGGACTATGCTTGGTTTGTGGAGGTCCTGTGCCGGCGGAGGAGGAGATTCCTCCACCACACTAGGAGACATGTTACTTGTGTTGGTGGAAGTGGCTGCGAGGCTTTGGGAAAGGAAGGTACCAGAGGGGCTGTCTTTTGCCACTTCCCGTAGGGAATGAATTCCGCCACTGCGGGAAGGTCTCAGTGGAAAAGTGTTTCTGGGGGGTGTCAGCATCAACCCAGGTGGATAGTTGGGCACCTATTTCATTCCTTTTGAAAGATCTCTGCCTTTCTGTTAGAACGAGCTAGGTAGCGTTTGGATTCATTGAGATGAAAGTGATTGATTTGATGTTTAGAAGAATGGAATATAGCATTGAGGGAACAATCAGAAAGAAGAAGAAAGTGAGAAGAACTGGATAATTACAAGAGAGGACCATCCATATTCTGTCCCAACATGCATTCTGATCAGGTGCTCAGGTATGTACGTAATCTACGATATGGACTCCCCACTCACATTCATTGGTAGTGCCGCCTAGCTCAGAATACCCATATGCACAGTGGACCTCCGGTCGTGGGACTACTTATTTTCCATCAAGGTTCGGAGTAATTTCTAGTGCTTTTCTAACACTTTCCTTGATTAAAGATGGCGGTGAGGTCCAGATAATCAAGAACTAGCCAGGCACGTTTGGGCGGATTAGCATCTTATGCTCCTGCTAGCGCACATACTCACAATAGTCATCATTAATGTGTAGAGTAGGGATTCAAGGAATCATGACAGGACCGGAAGATCGAAGATGGCTTCGCTGAATAGAGCTGTCGTAGTATGATAGCATCCCACTACCGAATTATCACAAAATGTGGAATCTGTAATTAGCAGGGTTGCGGAAAACTGGAGGGGGGCAAACAGA
>QFET01007337.1:0-104292 GCA_003316355.1 Tuber calosporum | reverse complement strand
ACCCCCACTCCTTCCGCCATCCCTCCCGGTCCAGGCATGACCCTGAGGCGCCCTGAACCCTCATCTGCCCTTCACTGCCTACCTCCTGCACCTGCCTCTCAAGGCAACCTTCTGGTAATCCATGGTTTCTCCTGTGATCAGTTCCGCAACCGTGATACTTCCGCTCCCTCCTAAGCTCAGATCGTGGTAGGAAGAAGGAATTGGAGAAAGTCTCCAACTAGCCCTCCCTCTGCAGCCAAGGTCGGAGCTGCTGCAGCCAACCAAGCCACCACGGCCTCCTCTAGTCCTGGCTTCCCCTCACCTCAACCATAACCACCACCTCCTCCACCCCCGCTCACCAGTGCAGCTGGCAGATCTTTCGCCCCCCTTTAATCACCAGCCCTCCGCCCTGATGCAGCGGTCATCTCTAGCCGTCTTCCCGACCTGGCAGCCTCAGTGCTCGTCGATACCCACTGCGCCCTGCCCCGTAGTTTCAAGGCCGTGTCAACACCCAAGGCTCTGTCTCCCTAACTGGCCTTGATGGCCAAGTTCCTGCCCTCTCTTATGCCCCATACTTTGAGGCACTCACCAGGTGCCTCAATCAATCCTTCCCAGTCAGTGACAACCCTTGGCTCAACTTCAGCCCGGATCCTACAGCCATTCAGATTGCGATCCACTCTGGTCCCTCCACTTGCCTTCCCGCGAATGAAGATGACCTCTTCTCCGGCCTCTCCACGTCAATCCTCAACTCCACTGGTGTTCCTATCCTGTCCGCTAGTGTCCTTAATAAGGACCCGGCCTCCTGCCTTAAACACTCTTGCTCCCTAGTTATAAGCTCAGCCCCGTAGCATTCCTCCTCTCTCCTACCACTCGTCTCTCTCTTCTCATCTAATAGGCGGTCTGAAAGAGCCTTCTCCTCCTCTCCCTAAACACAATGTCACAACCGCTGGGCCTCTGGGCATGTAGTCCATAATGCAAAACACCTCACCCAGTCTGCCCCTTCTGCTCACTCTATCACACTAGAGCCGACCACAGATGCTGCAACTACTCATGCCCCAAGTAGGGCAATACCCAAGCTGTGCTCAGCTGCACCCTGACCTCCCCCCCCACACTGCCCAAACTGCGACGGGGATCACTCCGCCCGCCACAGGGACTGCCCATCCAGACCAGCTCCTCCCCCCCCTAGTCCAGCTGCCACCTAACCCACAACCAATAATGACGAGATGGATGTTTTACCAGATCTTCCCCCTGGCTCTACGACAGCATCTCGCCCCTCCACACCTCCTCCAGGTCCTTTATGTCCTGCCGTTGACCAAACCACCCCCAGGCCTATGAGGCCTGTCCTGTCCGCTGGGGCATGACCAGGTCCTCCTCGCACACAGTGCCCCGCCCACCCAGTTGGCGCCCTCCTCCTCTCATGCCCCCCGTGATCCTATGGGCTCTGCTCAGTAAAGGATTATACAACCATCCCACACGCGCATAAGGCTTCTAGGGCCTCGTCCTTTCTCTCCCTTGCTTAACACAACTGCCTGCGTAGCAGGGATGTATTTTCCTCCTTTTTTAATTCCTTAGTTGAACTTTCCTTTCCTGTTTCCCTGGTTTGTATCAAGGATCCTCCAGTGTTTCGAGGACGTGTTCCTACTTTTGCTGGCTTCAAGTCCTTCTCTCCCCCCTGTTCCTCCCCTAAAAAGCCACGCGTCGCATGTTATGTTTCTTCTTCTCTACTGTCCATGAGTATCATACTTCCTGTTTTCTTTGGAGATCTGAAACTATGAGCCTTGATGTTCTCCAGATGGATGAACTGTTTAGTTTTTCATTTTCACGCCTCCGGCTACTGTACTCCGACTGACTCCCCAGTAGGGCCTCCTCCGGGCGTACTATTTCTCCTCTAGAACTGTTTCCCCTAAATGAGTTTCCTATTCTCTCGCTAGGCGTTTTCAACATTCACCACACCTCCTGTAACCGACTACGGGCCGACTCCCACACTGATTTACCTGTTTCCTTTCCCTACTTCTCAAGAGTGGCTGAGCTTAGCTATCAGCTCTTGAATACCCCTAGGGTCATCACCCACTTCCCTTTGGGCGGTGGGGGCAGGCCCTCTGTCCTATATCTTTCCTTTGCTTCTCGGTATATTTTTTTTTTCTCCTCATGGAGCACTCCTCTCCCCTCATCTGGCTCTGACCATGTCCCCATTCTGCTCTACTTTAGGCACCCTCAAGACACACAACCCCCTCCCTACCCCAACTGGGCCTTGACTGAGTGGGCCACCCTCACGCGCCTGTTAGATGAGCTTAGAGTCCCTGACGCCCCCCGCTTCCCCACCTCCACCTCTCTCTCCTCATGGTTCGACAAAACCCTCTGTCACATTCTTTCCTTGCTCCGTAACCACACACCCCTCTCGCGCCCATCACCCAGGGCCTAGCCCTGGGGGTCACCCCTCCTCTCCCTTCTTAAGAAAGAAGAACACTGCGCAGATCGCAAAGCCCGCTCTACCCGTTCTACCAGTGACATCTCTGGTGCTAGGGTTGCCCGCCTTGGCCACTTTTAAAGCCCTAAAGAGGGCAAAAAAGGCCCACTGGAACTCCCACCTCCCTCTGGGCCACCAAGCGGCTATGCCTAGGTTCTCCCAAAACTTGCTTCCCCACCCTCCCAGGGTCTGACTATCCGTAGTCCATTAACAGTGCTGTCCTCAACCACTTCTTTCCAACTTGTCCCTCCCCGCGCACTCCCTCCATCCTCCGCTCATACTACGATGCCCCTTAGCTGTACGCAGACGAGATCTCTGCCGCCCTCAGGGCTCCTCATCCTCTGCGCCGCGTCCTGATACTATCCCCTCTGGGGTATAGCAAGTCGTCTACCTCACCTCCCCTTCCTTATTATTTGCCCTCCTCTCACCTTTGCTCCTCCAAGGGTTCCACCCTCCCTCCGTCAAAAACGCCAACACAGTAGTCCTGGACAAGCCAGGAAAGCCATCCTACGACACCCTGGCATCCTATAGGGTAATCGTCATTCTCGAGACAATCTCCAAGGTTCTGGAGAGATTTGTCGCCTCCCGCCTGGCCCTGGTCGCTATGGCCGTTGGTGTCCCGTCCTAACCAATGTGGCTTCCTCGTGGGCCTTTCCTCCTTAGACATTGTAACCACCCACCCCCACACAGTACGCACCCTCCACCGCCCAGCCCTCCTTGTCTCCACCTTCTTCCTTGACATCAAAGAGGGTTTTGACAACGTGGATCCGGACTTTCTCTCCTCTGTACTCAGGAAAAAAGGGGTCTACCACCACCTCATCTCCTGGGTCAGGTCCGTCCTTACTGGCCATACTTGCTGTCTTCTTTTCCAGGTGTCACCAGGAATTTTTTATTCCGTTTCTGTTGTCACCCCTCAAGGGTCTCCTGTATCTCCTTTGCTTTTTATTATTTATGTTTCTTCCCTTCATTTCTCTCTTTCCAGAGGCCTTATACTTTCCCATATTGGGGATTTTGCATTGACTGTATCATCTTCTTCCTATCGCCGTAATGTTCAGCTGCTTCAAGCAGTCTTTTCCCGGATCAAGCGTCGCGGAGCAGTACCCAATGCCCCCTTCTCAGTCCCCAAGACAGAGCTCATTCACTGGCGCACCAAGAACCAGCGTGGCTCCCCTTGCATCCTCCCCATAAACTTGGATGGGCAGGTCTTCCATCCTGCCAACTCCCTCAGGTGACTAGGTTACTGGCTCCGCGCATCCCTTTCCACATCAACTCACTTTTCTAAACGACATGCCCTCACTCAAGGCACCTGCGCCACTGTCCGCAGGCTTTCCCCACCAGGGACTGGCCTCTCCCCGCACCTATGGCACCCCCTTGCTGTCTCCCTACTCCCCCCCATCCTCACCTATAGGACTGACCTATTCATATCCTCCCTCAGAATGCTTCGACACATTGAGGTCTTCTGGCACCAGATCCAGTGATGGATTACCAACTGCTTCTGCTCCACCCAACTCTCTCTCCTCTCCCTTGAGAGCTGCCTCCCTCCTATCAGCCTCCTCTATGCCCATTGCAGTCGGCTTGCTGTGTTCAGACTGGCATTTGCCCCACCCACCATCAACCCAGCTACAGGGCGGCTACCACTGGACTTTCTCTCCCTCTTGCAGTGTCGCGGTCCGGACTCGTGGCGTCACCTTACACGGCCCCTCCAACCCAATGTCAACCCTCTCCTTTGGAAAACTGCCCCTCCCTGCCTGCCGGTCCGCAAACACCTCCCTGTGGATGCAATCTCCCACCTCATCCTCCCCATCCTGGGGTCATTGTCCTTCACACCCTTGCCACATGCAGATCTCGCACCGCTCTGTCCTCCTCTCCCCCTGCCAGCTGCCATCTGTGCCGCCTAAAGTGGCCTTAGGAGGCGGGCGCACCAGACCCTCATGTACGACTGGGAAGAGGCCTGTCCTCCCCCACACTACTACCCATACAAACTCTCCCTGTCCCCACGCCCTTTCATGGGCCTCGGTAAGTTCATGGCGGGCTGCATTCAACTGATGCGTGCCCACAAGACCTACTTAGCTCTTCATACCTCCTGGCCTCTGAAGAGAAGTCCACCCTCTGTCCACGATGTTGGGATTTCGACGAAGACTTCCACCATGCAACACTCTCCTGCACGGCAACCACTGACGCCTGTAGACGCCACCTCCAAGGTTTCGTGGGGATACGCGTGGACGACCTCATCTGGTCTTCTATACCACTTCTCTTCAACCTGGTTGCCGATATATTGGAGACCCAGTTTGGTTTCCATCCGGATATGTTGCTATCCCCCCTCTCATCGCCACCTTCTTTAGTTGCCCCTATCCCCATAGGGTCCCCTGCCCACACTCTCTTTTTGTCCCTAAGTTCTTGATAATTTGTGGTTTTTCCTCCGCTGATGGCTTGGTTTCTGTATGTTTCCTTGACTGGTCTTTCCTTACTTGAGTTTACCCTACGAGGTATATAGTCAGTTACAGGTCCCGTTGCAGCTTTAATGTGCCGTTGGTTTCTTTTGTTTTTGGTTTTTGGAATTAAGGTTTTGTTTATGCCATAGCTAGCGCTGCATGCAAGTTCTTGTACCTTAACGACGAATATATGAAATAAAATAAAAAAAAAAAAAAAAAGTTAAAAAAAGGATGCAAGTAGTTAGCTCTTCACACAACCACCTAAGTTACCTCCTATATTATTTCTTATCTATTAGTTACAATTATACTTTATTCTTATTACTGACATCTGCCTACAATAACTGACCGCAAGGTGATTAAGTTATGTATCGCTAAAGAGCACTTGCCAGGGCTAGGACTGAGAGGACTCAGCCTTCCCATAGGCGACATGAGGCTAAGAGGCCTGAAGGAAGGTAAGACGAGCGATACAAATCGTTACCTGTTGCAGTTGTGACACATAGTGTGCCTTGTCTGGCAGAGTAGGGACAGGTTTGTAACACCTATGGACTTCACCCATCTTAGTAAACCCATTGACAACTACCTTATTTTGTGTTCAGGCTTGTTACTCTGGTGGTTGGGTGATGAAGACGGTCGACATGGATGACCAAGCAGGGAAATGAAGTTCCCCGGGCTGCAGCAGACCAAACCGCATATATGATGTGGATTACTTATATTCACAATCATCACTGGATTGAACTAATTTTTTTATTCACGTTGTTACGATCCTATACTGTAAGCTGATTTGCAACTGGTAACCACTTCTCTGTAGGTAGGATGAATATAACCGGGCCGTCCTTATAGTCCGGTATGTGGCATGGTGCTAATCTCCGCCACTAAGGTAGCAGTACAATTACAACGAGTACTACAAGGTGAAGATCCACTATTATTCTAAGGCCTATGCCTACTTTGTATTGATAGACAAACGCTATAGTTCCTATTGCAAAATGCCAATAAAGGAGCAGATATGTAAAGAAGTAAAGTAAGTGTATAGGAAAGAACTTAGAGTGTTGCGTGAAGAGTCCTAACTACAGGGCGCCTAGAGGTCCTTATAGAGGCACTCTTCTCTCAACCCTAACCCAGTTGACTCATATCTAGTTGTCACACTCTCAACATGACTCATATTGAGTCATACTATGAAAGTCATCTGCTGACTCCTAGGAGTCAACCGCGCAGGGTACTAAACCAATCAAAACTCATAAAGCAAATAATGTGCCCTAAAGTTGTCACATGTGCGAAACACATTACTCAGAATATAAGTCATGTGCGAAAATTATTACCTCATATGACTAACAAGTGTGGGTCATGCGCACGATGAACCAATCACAATATAACCATGATTGCACTAGAATGCATCATGTAAAACCCGATGACTACTACTGAGCCATAGTGCGAAATCTGACAGCCTTATTACTCATAACTATGAGTTATAGGAAATCCTGACTTACTTGGTTACCAAACGTTACATTAGCTCTCCTCTCTGATCAGCCAGAGTCCCATCAGCCTCAACATCCTATCCTAGTTAGGCTTTCGCCAAACCTGCGCAATTCCTTTTTCAACTTCGGAACTTAATATTCGGTATGCTGCCAACTTTCCCGTACTTCTTTCAATGTTAGGTTCGCCGTTCTGATAGTGCAGTCGCAGTTGGCAATTATCGTCTTGTAGGTCTGCATAAGGTGTTTTAGGCTCCAAATTGAGGCTGCGGCGGTGCCCAGTTGGTGTCGTAACCCTTCAATTTGATATTCCAGGCATCCCACATCTGGACTAATATCTGTTGGAACATTATCGCCCCCCTCTCTCCTCCACCCTCGCCTCAAAGTTGCCTTCCTTTTCCGTATGTATGCATCATTTTCCTTGCGTAGTGCTGCTTCCCCAGTGCATCTTGGGTAGTACACCACATCGATTTTGTCGTGTCGATGTACAGTGCAGTTGTCCTTGAAGTAGTGGATCCAGGACATGGCCTTGTGGGCTTATTGTTGTTTGCATATTTTTGGTTTAGGAAACCAATTAGATCCTTCATCATCACGTAATTGAACCTGGGAGTCGTCATTATAGCATGCAGTCCATGAAAGAGTATTATGTTCTGCCTGTTTTTGTTTTTCCTCCTGCTTTCCATATCGGGGGCTGATTGGTTTGATAGCTCTTGGGCTATCACCGCAACCGTCGCTGGGTGCCAAGGGTATTTGTTCCTTTGGTTGTTCCTCCATTGGTTCGATCTTGACTGTAACCCATGCAGGGTTTTGTATGGAACTGCTGATGGAAACGTTCAATGACGATGCTGGCATAGTTTAAATTCTATGCAAAGTACCACGTTTAGTCGTGTTTGGATGACTAGTGAGTCTTCTTGCCTCTGTATTGTAGGCGTCATCAGTGTATGCATGAATCAATGATTTCTTCAACTACGTACACGCTTTCTCCTTCCATTTCGAAAGAAGGTGGTGGTGATTGTCTTTGTGATAGGAATTGATTGTTTGATAGGGTTCGAGTAGTGAGATGTGGAAGGTGTTGTGAACCTTCATCTGTTGGTTCAAGGACAATTTATAGCCACTTGTGCCCACCTTAGTAATAATCTTGAACGGTCAGAGTTTCTTATAATCTAGATTTTGGTATGGTCTTGTAGTCCTGATGTTCCTTAGCAGTAATCAGACAATATCACCTAACTTGAGATTCAGAACGGGTTTTCTGTGCTAATCGTGATACTCCTTTTGTCCTAACTGTGCACTGACAATTTCCTGACTTAGGATACTGTGCACGTGAGCCATTTCTTCCTTTTCAGTATTTCTTTCAGTATTATGTGGCCAATTGCCTCATGCTGCTGGTGGTGACCATAATTCCCGTTGAATGGTGTAATTATTATTGTTTCTTATCTTGCGTTGTTGTACGAGAATTTAGACAATGGTAGTAGGTCGGCCTAATGATCTTGTTGATATTTGATATAGGCCCGTGGGTATTTTTCGAGTATCCTATTTGTCCTCTCGGTTTGTCCATCAGTCTGAGGATGGAAAGTAGTACACAACCTCCTTTCTATCCCTAATGATATCGTCCTTTCTGTCCATAGTTCCGTTGTGGACAAGGTTTCTCGATCAGGGATAATATCCTCTGGTTGTTCTGTATGCGAAATATTGTCCCCCGAAAGATTTGGACCAAGTTTCTGGTATTTTTTTCCTTGTTGCTGGGTATGAAATAACCCAATTTGGTTAATTGGTCGATTACCACCAGTATGGCATCATACCAAACTGATTACGGTGGGTCAGTGATTAAGTCCTTTGTTAAGAATTTCAATAGTTGGTGCGGTGCTTCGATTTGGCTGCAGTAATCCATATGGTGGATGCTGGATTGCTTTTATCATTATGCCGGTATCGCAGTTTTTGACATATTGGTTGATATTCTCCCCCATCTTTGGCCAGTAATATTACTTGGCTAATAGGGCAGTAGTTTTGCTTAATCCCCCATAGCCAGTTGTACGTGGATGGTGCTTTTGTCGTATAATCATTTTTCTTTTCGCTTCTTCTTCAGGGACCCAAATTTTGCCTTGATACCAGCGGTATCCTTCCTTCCTTTGGCATGCGCCAAGTGCCACTCCTTTCATCTCATAGTTTCCTCTTGCCAGGGCATCATAGATTGCCCTTATTTGTATATTAGTTTTGATTGCTTCTCGGATACCTCCCTCTTTTTCTGTAAACTTAAGTACTTCCCTTGCTTCCAAGTAGTGTTCCGTTGGTACCAGAATCCGGTGTTTCTGTTGAATCCTTTGGTCATTTTTCCCTGAGATGTCATCTACTCTAGTTGTTAGGGCGTCAGGCTTTCGTTCTTATTTTTCAGGTCGGTATTGTATATTGGTATCATATTGAGGGAGTGGTTTGCTTGAGCGAATTTGTCGGTCGTTGGGTTCCTTTGTGGGGGAGAAGGGTGCCAGGCTTAGTCGTCGGTAAGAATCAATACTCGGTATCGACACCCTTTTGTATATCTTCTCAATTCTTTTAATGCTTGCACGATTGCTAACAGCTCTTTGTCATGTATGTCATAGTTGGATTCCGTGTATGACATATTTTTCGTGCGGTATGGCATGGGTCGCTATTTTGCATCTTCCCCTTTTTGTGATAATATGCTACAGCATACATATTTTGATTCATCTGTTTCTATCATGACTCTCTTTCTACGGATCAAAATAGACCAAGACTAGTGCAGAGGTTAGGAGTCGGCGTAGTTGTTTGAATGCCTGGTTTTGTCAGTCCGTCCAGTTCCATTTGACCTCTTTCTTGGTGAGATCATATAAGGGTTTGCCTATATGGCTGAACCCTTCTATGATTTGCCAAAAGAAGTTTCAGAATCCCATAACGCATTGTATGCCTTTGTTTCTGTCTGCTGGTTTCCATTCCAATATTGCTGCGCTCTTGATGGGATTAACACTGACTCTGTCTCCATCAATGATGAAGCCGTGATATTGTCTTCCTTCTTTGTGAAACTCACACTAAGACGGTTGGAGTATGAGTCCTTTCTTGTGTAAGCCTTGCAGGATATTTCTTACATGACCTCAGTGTGGTTCAAGGTTTTCTGAGTATATCAGAATTTCGTCTAGGGAGACAATACAACTGATATGCAGGAACAGGCTCTGGATTCTGTTGACACATATCTGGAAGGCTTGTGGGGCATTCTTAAGTCCAAAGGGCAGGACAGTATATTCATAAATGGCGTATCATCTCGTAAATGTTGTTTTCCATGTGGCTCCTTCTTTGATTCGGAGGTTGTAGTAAGCATTTTAAAATATCAAGTTTGGTGAATATTTTGGCTGCCCTTAGCATATCCAGTGCCTCCCCTATCAGTGGTAGCGTGTATGGGTCCCTTTTGGTGACTTTGTTGAGTAATTGGTTATCCACGCATAGTCGTAGTTTGCCATCTTTCTTTTTGACAAACACGATTTCTGATCCTCCGCTTGCATAAGACTCACGGCTCCAGCCTCAGTTTTTGTTGTCAGGGAGGTATTCTCTTAGTTCTTCCTGATCTCTTCCTCCCAATGGGTACAACTTTCTTGCTGGTACCGTTTCTGCTTTTTTTGGGTTGAACTCTAAACCAAGCTTTGCCCGGTGTGGTGGTAGCCGTGTTTCTTCTTCCTTCTTGAACATGTGCAGGTATTGATGATATTCCTTTGTACAATATTCCATGTCCTCTCCTTTTCTTGTCCTCACTTTGCCGTGATGGCCAATTCAGTGCTAATGTTCATTGCTTTGCTCCTGCTAGGCTTGTTTGTCTCATAATCCCATTTGATGATCCCTGTAACTTGGGCCATTCAAGAGTACTTTGTTCAAGGAGGTGGCATAGATTTCGTTGATCTAAATATTTGGGCAATCTGGTTTGTCGGTACTTCCAAACCAGGGTTTGCCTCTCATAGCGAGAGCCATTTGCTCCATTTCTTCCCTTTGTCCTATGACAATCTTTTCATATATTAATGGCGCGATTCTGCTTCCTGGCTCGACTGTATAATCGTCCTTTTCCACGTTCATCTGCACCACCATGATTTTGTTGAAATTCTTACATTCGTTTCATATTTATATTTCCTATGGTAATATTGTTTATATCTCTGCTTGGTTGTTTCTAGTTTACTCAGGGAAACTACGGACATTACTACAGCTAGGGTATATCCTATTCTCGGTTATATTTCCTGATAATGTTTGGGAATTAATGCGTATATTTCTTATGTTATGTGCGGGATTCCACGGTTATCTTTCCATGTACAGTGACCTTTTACCGGTCATGTATCATATGTTATCTTTCCATTTATTTCGCGCACACCACTTCAGATTCCGCATATTTTATTGGGATTTCCTTGGTAGTTTTTCAGGGTCAAACATGTTCGCACTTATGTTTCTTACAATGTTTTCCTTATTTTGTTACTGAGTACAAGGGGGACACGCACCTGTATAAATAGTTTGTTGCCGCCTACTTTGTTTTAGTTAATTAAGGACAAGAACTACTACCAATCTACCTTCATACTACAATACTCCTCAAACAAGCGTGCGCGTAGTATACTCTTTATACTGTGTTGTATTTTCGTACTCATGCTATAAGATTGTGCCAATACACATAATTTGAACAGATTCCCCCCACATAGTCTGACCAATTACCCCAGTATTGACAGTAATCAGATGTTTGACTGGCAATCCACTGTGTAGAACAATCCGTGGCTAGGGGCCTTGTGGTAGTTGGATGGCTATTGCGGTATTGACCAGTTTTTGGTCTTTTGCCGCTATCATCACTTTATCACTCGCATACAGGTCATGTCCTGCTGCCCTTGCTGATCCCTTATTAGAAATCGTTGCTGTTTCGTTTAATCTTTGTATTTTGATGTTCTGGACATCCTTGGCCTGGATCTTGGAGAATTGCATAGTTAACTTCCGTTACAGGGCCTCTGCTTCAGAGACTAGGTCCACCGCTCGCCTGCTGTCTAGGTATATCGTTGTACCCCTCTGGCTATTGAAAGTTAACTTGTTGCTTTCCGTATCGATCTTAGGGTTTTGCTTCTTAACTATGGCAGCCCTAGAACCGCTTCAAGGTTTGGCAAATCTGCGATTTAGAAGGTTGCCACTTCCCTATGGCTGCCAATGTCCATAGGTACTTCCCCTATATTGGTAGTAGGTCCCATAGCACTTGACTCCCTATCTGCAAGGTAGATTTCGCTTATTTCTTTTGCTTTCTTTATTTGTATGCCGTCTCATTGGCTGAAATCTTTATCGATAAAGTTTTCTGTAGCACCTGAGTCAATCATGCCATTAATCATGACTGTCTTGTCCTTGCCAGGTAATTGCAGTTACACCAGGGCATGGTCTTTTTCTTATTCCAATGTATTTCTGTATTTGTAAGTGTCATGTAGATGTTGCTGATTCCGATAGTTTTGGTTGTCTTGTTCCGCAGACCTCCTCTTACTGGGGACTCTCTTCGTTTCCCGACTTGTCAGCTGCTTCTCTGATCTCCATTTCACGCAGATTGGTTTGTGGTTTCCAGTGGTTATTCTTTGTCTTGCTGTTGAACTGCCTACTATGGTCCTTCTCATCTCTTTTATTTCGGCAGTCAATGAATGGGTACCCTGGTCTGGCGCATCCTAGGCATAGGTTGTTGTCCCTTCTTCTTATATATTCTGCTCGTGAGAGGTTAAGTCGTGGGCATCCTTTGGTTACATCCACATCGCTTGGATCTCTTCGAGTTTCCATTTTGTTGCCCGATCTCCATGTTCGATTTTCATTCCCCGGCGTTTCCTGTTGTCAGATAAAGGTACTGTTGTTCCCTTAAAGGTGTTTGATTATATTGATCCACTTTCCTATTTTAATTGCCCCACCGCAAGGGTATTGACATTTGAAGACACGATGTGGTCTGATGCCCGTGCGTCTTGGAGCGTTCGGTTAATTCCTCTAAGAAACTGTCTTCTCAACATTCCATCGTCCCCATTGGCCTTCATGGCTGTCAGGCCCAAGTCATTCCCGTATTCACTTACTTGTTCGTTGCCTTGCCTTGTGCGATGGAGCTTTGCCCTTACTGCATTTTCTCTGTCCAATCCCCAAACTGGTCTTTAAGGGCTGCAGTGACCTCCTCATATGTAGTCTATATCTGATTTTGGCATCCTTGTACATATGGAGTTGTTCAGGTTGCTGCTGCATCCGTTAGCAGGCTTTTGACGTAGGTAATGCGTTCTATATGTCGTGTTTAACGGGGAGCTACGAAGTATAATCGGTATTGTACTAAGAAGATTCGTAGTGTGGTACTTATTCCATGGTAGGTAGGACGTTTCTCGACCTTGGTCCACTAGTTAGTAATTTCTCTCTTGTTGTTGTTCAGGTTCAGCTTTTCTTAGAACTGTGCAGTTGTGAATCCTGCTAGTTGTATTCCTGCTCCCCCACTATCAATTGCTGGTCCTGAAGCAGACTTTGTTTCTGGTCTTGGTGTTTCGAGTTTTTGGGATCCGCCTAGTGAGGCAGGTTCAGGTGTGATGGAGCTTGCAGTCCTTTGTGACAACTTCAGGATAGGTTTGTGTTGAGTGCTTCTTCGAGTACCGGACCTATTGTTGAGGTATCGATTTCTGCCTTAGTGACGTCACCGTCATTTTGTGAAAATTCCCCCATTTTGTCTTTAGTTTTTGCCTAGGTGACGCAACCAAATGTTACGATCCAATGATATTAGCTGTCTTGCAACAGGTAACTACTTCTCTGTAGGTTGGATGAATATAACCCAGTGGTACTACATGTCCGGTATGTTGCGTGGCACTATTCACAGTCAACAAGGTAGGAGTACTATTGCAACAAGTAGGACTAGGCGGAGATCCACTATTCTTCTTAGGCCTATGCCTGCATTGTATTGATAGCCAAATGATATAGTTCCTATCGTATAATGCGTATAGAGGAGCGGAGTGGTCAAAGGATAAAGTAATTGTATAGGAAAGAACTTAGATAGTTACGTGAAGAGTCCTAACTACAGTCCGCCTAGAGGTGCTTCTATAGGCACTCTTCCATCAACCCTAATCCTGGTGACTCATATCTAAGAGTCACACTCTCTGCATAACTCATATTGAGTCATACCCTGAAATCTATTAGCCGACACCTAAGGGTCTACTGCACAGCTTACCAAACCAATCAAAACTAAAAAAACAAATCATGTGCCCTGTAGTGGTCACATGTGCGAAAATCATTAGAGCATATGACTTACAAGTATGTGTAATGCGCACGATCAACCAATCACAATATAAGAATGACTGTAATAGTGTCCCTCATGTGAAACCCCATGACTACTACTGAGTCATAGTACAAATTCTGACAGCCTTATGACTTATAACTATGAGTCATGTGAAATCTTACCTTCCTTAGTCACCAATCGTGACACATGCTGTTAGTTCTTTTCACTAAATGTCACTCTTGGCTATTTCCGTTGTCTTTTCCTGTCCAAAGTGTCCACTACCTTAGAATCGTGAGAACCCTGGGCTATCGTTTTCTGCTGCTGTTCGTTTTATGGAATGTATAGCCCATTATTATAGTGGATGAATGCTTCTGTTACGGCCTAGTCACTTGGTAGTGTTTTTCCCTTGCTTGTTAATGTTTTAATTGATGCTTCCGTCACTGCCAGTCTTGATCATTGTGTCCTGCCTTATCAATAGTTTCATAATAATGGCTGGTCATATTTCCTAATATCGACCTTGGACATTATTGCATTAGAGATTCGCTGCATCTCTTTGTCTTGGCTCGCTTGATCGTCTCTTTCATTGCGAAACTCAAATGAGTATGGTCCCCTTGTAAGTAGACACCGACTACCTGCTGTGTGTTGCAGCTGATCGTCTTAATGATACATCAGTAGTTCCAAATCTGCCTGGGCCTCTTGCAGTGTCTGCAAGTCCGTCAAGTTTCATCGCCACAGCTATGTGTATGTTCTCAATGATAATATGTGCCATTTGGTCCCCTTTGCTGACCTCGCAATCCTTATTTCCATTGTTCATTATTATAACCTTTTCTTCCCGAGAATATTCCGCGTCTTTTGCTCCTCCGCCAATGCTCATTCCATATTTGCCTGCCATTCCAATTCCTAGTGCTAAGCGCGTATATGTTCGGCTGGTAATACAATTGCAATTCCTGTCTCTACAAGCAGCTTTCCATTAGATGGGATAATGAAAGCCTCTAGTGCATACAGTTGATGTCCAGCTGCGAGTCGGGACCCTTTCATGGGCATTTGTTCTTTTGGGAATAACAATTTTCCTTCGCCAGGAACCTGTTGTTTCTGTGCCAATTTATTTTTCTTGCATGTCTGATTGATTTAACTGCAAAAGAGTGATTTGGAAGTCTAAAGGCTGGTGTTTTGACTATTCGCTAAGCGCAGATCCTGACTCCGGCTGTGTACTTTATGCATCCGACTTTCCGCCTGCTCTTCCTGGTCAATAGACAACTTTGAATTTAAAGTTCCCCAGTTGTTGATCCCTGGGTATCAGTTGCGGATTCCACACCTTGGTTGTAAAGAAAATCTTTAGATTCTGATGTTCAGTATAATCAGTTACTGAATTTTCTGTTCCCACTAGGATCAGTTCCCCTCTTTGAATGTTTACAGATTCTAAAGTAGCTCCTTATCATGCATCTCGTAATTTCGTTTGCCCGTGCTCAGTTTTGGTGTCTTGGAAGCTCCCGGATGTAGCTTTTTGACCTTAAAGTATGCTTTAACACACCTTAGAGTAAAATCGCTAGTATTAGTTTCCCTATGGCTTCTCTCTCCATGTAAAAATGACCGAGGATTAGGGCCGAGAGGAATCTTTGTTTAATTTCCTCAAATGCCCTATTAGTTCCGACCCCCAAAAGAATTTTCCTGGGTCTCTCTCCCTTCTTTTGTCAATTCGTTTGTAGATTTTGCAGAAATGGTTAATGAAAGTTTAGTAAAAATTCCCAAAGCCAGTGAATATTTGCACCTCTTTCAAGGACCTTGGTGCAATCTAAGTCTTAATCTTTTTCACCTTTCTATCCCTCATGGTGACCCTATCGTTTGACATAATATAACCTAAAAACCCAACATCCTTTACTTGAAAAACCGACTTGGTGGTTGATACTCCTAGATCATATTCTTGTAAGCCAGAAAGGACCTTGTTGACTAAGTCTATTTACTACTTCTCAGTTTTGGAGTATTTCAAGATATTGTCAAGGAGCTACCACCACCCATGGACTAAATATTCTCATAGAATTTTGTTCATTAAGGTGTGAAATGTGGCCTGGACATTCACCAGACCGAATGGCATTGCTTTGTTTTCTAAGTAGCCGTATCGCGCTGGAATGCTGTTTTCCACTATTCTCCTACATTGATTCTCAGAAGGTGATAAACATCTTTGAGGTCGAGTTTAGTGAATATTTGGGCGCCTGCAAAGTGGTAGCGGAGTTCGTTCATGAGTGGTAACATCTATTTATTCACCATTATATTTTTATTACCTGTCGGTAATCCACACAGAACCTCCTTGACCCATCCGGTTTAGGACCAAATAAAATTATCACCCCAGTAGGAGATTCTTTTTTCACAATTGTCCTCTGTTCCTGGATTATCTTCTGTAATTTGTGTAGCAAATCTAGATGGTGGGCTGACATAGGATATATTGGACCCCACGGCAGTACTGCTCCGGGTTTTAAATCAATTGCATGGTCAAAAGTTATTCTTTACGCTAGTTTCTCTGCTGTTTACAGTGTATAATCCGTTTTCAATTGTTGCTATTTCAAAGGTATTTACGGGAACTCAGTCGCATCTGGTAGGGTAGGGGATAAACTATTGATGCTTCCCATATACAGTGCCTCAGGGTCATTGGCCATGGTTTCCTCCCATTCAAACGTTAGGTCTATACCTTACACAGTTAAAATAACTGTGACATGTGTCATCTTTCACTATCCATTTTGCACATCCTCGATGTGCATTATGGGATGCCCTGTATGCAACCAGCCCCAAGGATGATATTGTCATATTTGCAGGCATTGGCAATTTTGGATTAAATATATGATCAAGAAGCATTGCTTCCGATTTCTAACAGAATAGGTTATGTAAAGTGTTTTTCCCTGTTTGATGCAGTGGTTCTTTGGAAGATATAAATGTCAATGCTATGTGTGCGTGTGTGGTATGGTAAGCGATGTTTGTTAACTAGTTCTTGGTCAATTAAGAATATATTAGATCTAGAGTCTAATAGCACACGTATCTGGATCCGTTCTCCACTGTCTTCAATGGACACCCTACTTTCGGGGCATAAATATTAAGGCTTGGCGGTGGCTTCTGTTTTGTTTCTGTTATTATTGACACATAGGGCCAATGGGGGTCTATAGTATGACAGGTTTGTTGTTGTGGGAACTAGAGTGTTTGTTACCATGGCCGCACAGTTTTGGCCATTGAAGTAACCACAGACCAATTAAAATGTTTGTCTTTGGTGTATCAGGTAGCCCACTCCTAGTAATCTTTACCCCTTGCTAAACGGTTTCTATACAAGTGCTATTTTCCCTGGTAGCTGCCTTTGCCTAACTGGAGCCAAACTTGTATCATTAGGTGATAGATAGCTTTCTTGTTCTCTGTGGATTCTTCGTGTATCGCCGCGATTACTAAGAGAGTCTTACGTGCCTAGTGTGCCCACAAAGCCATAGTCCATGTTACGGACCGATTTACCATGCTCTATTTGGATTGTGATCTAGATGGTCGTAGTCTTTTATTCTTTTGCCACTTACACCCCCTTGATGTTAGGAATCCTGTTCCGTTTGTTCAACTATTCTGTTCTCCAGCGGACGTGTAATATATTTTTTTTCCTGGAAGGTTTCTCATTATCCTAGCTAGACTCATTTCCCCTTATCATTCTTAAGAAGGCCCATGCCAGCACTAGGTGGTCCACTGTTTCTTGTATCTCTAATAAGGATAAAGGGATTTAGAAGGACCCTGGTTTAATTAACCGTTTTCGGTACTGAGTGCGATATCCACTAAATGTTGTGCTCTGCTTTCTTATTGTTTAGTTTTAGGGTGCCAGAGTTAGTCCCTGACTACGGCGATCCCCAGTCCATGTTGAGCATTTCTTACTCCCCTGACTTTCTTAGGTCCGCGTTACTCCAGTAGGTCTGGAGTGCCTTTCGTGAGTCTCGCTAGAGTTCTAGTTTCCCTCACAGAATCGCATAATACCTGCTAGTGGGACCTTGGAGAAGTGGAGCCCTCTTGTAGAATTCAGTTTCGTTAGGGGGTTTGTACCGACTACCTAGTCGCCCTCGCTGCTATTGCCAGATAAGCTTTTTCAGGTTTGATCCACATTATCCAGTTAGCAATTGTGGGCTTGTTGACTTGGTTCACCCCTATTGTGGGAGTGGTTTGCCCCTTTGTTGCCGTGGTTGCAGGGGGTCCTCAATCTTGGAGTTTGAAATCAACCTGATTTTGTCCTATAACTGATACATTGGCCAGTTTCCTACCAAACCTCCGAGTATGATTCGCCAACGTTCTACCAGTGCATTGATTAGCGTTCTTTCGCTGATCAATTTTGTCCTCTCAGATTCCTTTATGAGCGTCCACCCAGGTTGTGTGCTTAACATTTGCTTCAGCGGGAGCTTTTGAGCCTTTTTCCACTCCTTTTTTCAATTTATAGGGGCCCTTTTTAGCTGCAGTATACGGTTTGCACTGTTTAATTCCAGCTGTGGTCTTGCTGGACAGGAAATACTGCATACTTTTCTTTTCTGGGAGTCACCTTGGGAGTAGTCATTTCTTCGGAATAGCTATTATTGTTTGTTAAACGAGTATTCTGCTTTGGTAACCCGGCAGACTGCGTTGATCAATTCGCTATCAAAGTGATAATTTTCGTCTGCTAGGGTAGGCATGGCTTCAATATAGAGTTGCTGCTGAATTATATTTGTCTAAGCAATACCAGATACTCCTGCCTCGATGTTCTGCTCTTCCATGGTAAGGAGCTAATTCTCCATGTCCCATGTTTATATGACCTTCTCCATCTCGGCTGCGGCTTTTTGCGCTTTATGCAGTAAAGTGAATCATTTTTTAACTTAGGCACGGAAGATGATCTAGAAATTATAAAGGTCATGTTTTGGAAATCCCAGGTCACCAGTTATATTTTTCTAGGAGGTTATGGCGAAAAGGGCCACCACAGTTTCCTCTATTCTTTGCAAAGCGTATTTTATATACTACTGCTCGTCTTCCCATTCCCATGGGTTTTGTCCAAAGTAGTTCATACAACTTAATAGCCATAATTGCATTTCCTGAGTAGGTTTATTCTCAAACTTGAATTGTGGATCCGTGTCTCAGTAGTTGGTTCTGGCTATTTCTTCCCCCGGTCGGTCCACTCATGCATGTACTTCGGATTCGAATGTTGCTGCGGGCTATGGTGGTCTGGATGGCTCGCAACCTTTTTTAGAGAACCCACTTCCGTTTTCCAACCAAAAATCATCGTTGCCCTAGTTAGGTTCTTTCACTGGTGGAGGTATTGGTGGTTCTTTCCCACCATTGATGTTCCATTCTCCGCGATCCACACGTTTTCTCTTGACTTGAGAGGGAATGAAGGTGAATTCTTCCCTTCCATCACTTGTGGTTTGTTTTTCCAAACCGCGGTTTTTGACTGGCTGTGGTTCCACAGTTTCCCATACACTAGGTGGGTTTATGTCAACTTGCAGTTGTGTTACTGTTTGGCTTATTCATGCCAACATACGACTCATTTGGTCTCAGGCTTTATTCTACCTCTTGTTATTGGCTTATCTCTGAATATGTTTTGTACTAATCATTGGTGAAGTTTCCTGAACTCCAGACTGGTCCACTTATGTTCCTCTTGCCCGGCATCCTATCTTTGCAATAGTTCAGCGCTTTAGAGGGCAATAACTTCTTCCACATGGCGATTTTGACCCATGATTCCTGCTATGTAGCTACATTTTTAGCATGTAGTTGAGTACTTAACGTGTCATTGTGCACAGCACTTTGTTCCAGAGCTCCTAACTTTGGATCTAGCCATTTGGTTGTTGCTATTTGGAGAGTTACCAATCCTGCCACCAACATCTCCAACCCGGTGTTGAGCTGTTTTAGCTATTCCTCCATGATTTGCTCGCCTCCTATGATGTGGTTTGCATAGTGCTGAAGTTGGTACCCTACAACCTGTACTTGAGAAGACAGTGGATAGTATAACAAATGAGTATTGGCAACCAATTCCCACAGGGCTAGGTCAAAATAGCTCCTTGACTTTCCAATATATTTTACCAATTTTTCCTAGGTATGGTTTCTGGAATCAGGAGGTCAAGGGGAAATTGAATGGGTGCCTGGGAATGACTTTCTCCGTACACTGGGCTCAGTGAGGTGGTGGAGAGCCTATGGTGATCAGGAGCACCCAGGTGCAGAGTCGCTTCCTTGGAGGGATATTTCTTAGATATTGGACATTGCCTTGTCCGTATCTACGTTCAGTTTTGAAGAGGACATTGTATAGGAGGAAAGTGGGTTTCTACGAATTCCCACACAGAGGGTGTAAAGGTTATGTCTGTAGAAGAGGTAGTGGAAGTTCCACTTTCCTGGCATTTGTAGTGAAAGAGTAGGTGCTACCTGAAGGATGGCCCAGATCGTTCTTCGTAATTCGGGAGAAATCCTTTGGGGTAGGTATTAGTTTGGAATGGGTGAACCAGGAGGCTTCGTAAGGGCTTGGTAGAAATTCGAACTCTAGGAAGGCGCTGTAAATGATGGTTGCAATCGAGAAGATAATTATTTTTAGACCAGGTTTCAGAATGGACTGGTCGAGGATGGTACAATCAAGTATAAGCTAGTGTGATTCCCCTGCTACGACTTCAAGATATCTGACAGTCATGTATTGAGCCTTGGTAACAACGAGAAATATCGATATACTGTTAAAGGTAGTCGATTCTAAGGACAAGCGAATCCAACCAGGATCTTAATCTTTCTTCGTAAATTGAGATTGAAAGGAATGTTTGTATCTAAATATTTCGCATAAAACCTAAAATAAGGATTAGATTTGTTCTCAGTTTCTTGATGATGTCTAAACCTAGGGAGGCACTTCGAGATTTATATCCTGCATCTAAGCGTTCGTGTGCAACTTCTTATTGAAATTCTTCAATTTGTTTCTTATGTATATTTCCTACGGTAATCTTGTTTATGTGCCCTGCTTGGTTATATCTAGTTTACTCAGGAAAACTATGGACATTACTACAGTTAGAGTATATCATACTTCCGGTAATATTTCATGATTATGATTGAGGATTAATGCGTACACTTCTTATTTTATATGCCGGATTTCCTGGTTAGCTTTCCATGTATAGTGATCTTTTACCGCTCATGTAACATGTGTTATCCTTCAGTGTATTTCCCCCTCACTACTTCAGATTACGCATATTTTATAGGGATTTCCTTGGTGATTCTTTTCAGGGTCAAACATGTTCGCACTTATGTTTCTTACAATGGTTTTCCTATTTTGTTACTGAGTACATGGAGGATAGGCACCTGTATAAATAGCTGGTTGCCGCCTACCTTATTTAGTTAATTAAGGACAAGAACTACTACCAATCTACCTTCATACTACAATACTCCTCACACTAGGGTGCACATAGTATACTCTTAATACTTGGTTGTATTTTCGTACTTATGCTATAAGATTGTGCCAATACACATACTTCAAACACTTCTAACTTCTATATTTTAATATACTTCCAACTATTTCAGTCCTTCAATTCTAAGTGCGAGAACTGTTTGACACTGAAAATAGTTTTACCAGCGCAGTTTATCAACACATCAGGGGACCTGAATTTCTGATGGTATGAACGATTGCTCGGTTGGCAATGTCGTTCCTTGTTTTGCCACTTAAACTTAGGTAGTTGATTGTGGAATTTACCAAGAGTTCCATAGAACTCTAAGTGGCCTACTTGGCTGGTAACCTATTGAGATACTAGCTGCTTTCTCAGTGGTTTTCAGATGTCTTACCGGATCTCTTCAGGCTCTGGGTTGGCACAATACAGTATTTTGTTGCTATGCCTCTCCTATTCAACCTGTTCGGATAGGTCCCTAGACCAAGATAGGTATGTTTTCACTGTCTTAGTGTATTCCAATGTTTCTTCTGTAGCCCAGGCATCATATTCTCCTTTTTGCACATAGTGTTCCGCCATTTCAGTCCCTTCCAGCGTACTTTGTACGGAAGGGTCATATCTGTGCTGGCCCAGATCCTGGACCCTTGATTCCAGTTACATTAGGTCAGGTAAGTCTCGCTCTTCAAATATTCTACGCAACGTATCCGGCCGGACAGATGGCGTAGATATATATGGTGTTAGAAGATGGCAGCCACTTTTCGTTTTTATGGTGAGGGGACACTTTTTACTGTAGTCGACACAGGTAATGTGGGGGCACAACTAGGGGGCCTTGGTGGTATGTGTCATATCTCACCTCAATCTTCGTATGAATACATTGCTGGATTCTAGTACCTGAAACCCATATGCCTACCAGATATCTGGAAAGGGTTGTGACTGTTGGCGATACAAGTGGTATAGGACAAAGCAAGTATCAGAAAGTCTTTTCTCTGAGGCTTACAAGAGGCAGTTGTGAATAAATCAACCACTAGGACCCAAGACCTCACTAGAACTAAGAAAATAGCAGTATGGGCCATTAACCTGGAATATCACTTGGATCTTATCATAGATGTGCAAGGAAGGTCTCAGGTAAACACATATGATAATGCCAGAAAGCTACCAGGGCACCTTAAAGACCAAATAATTAGGAGAATCATGGGCACATACAAGGGAACTATATGCAACCAGCCAAAGACCAGCTCTCAATATATCCAATCCCGAATAGTGGATTCGACAAAATAACAATATTTATATATTATGTGCGAAGTCAGGACACATGATGGGAAACTTTACCAACTAGAGTTTGGACAAAGACTAACTGGCAAGGGTAGTTAACAGGGTTTATAACCAACACTGGAAATAAAGAACCATCATTAGCAAAAATAGAATTTGAATCAAATTAAGAGATAGTGCAAAGAGGACAGTACCTAGTAGGTGATGGGCAGTGGGACAACAGGAACAAGAAACCCATCAAGATATGAAACTTCCATGTTGTACTAAACATCATGGAAAAAATGGAACTAGAAAAGGACAATATTATGATTAAAATGGGGCAACATGGCAGAGACATGAATATCCGCATCAACGGATTGAATGACCCTGAACTGAGTGAGGGCATTATTGATAAACAGTATGAGAGAAGTATAGCATATCTTTGGCTCAGGGCACACAGCAATGAGAGATTTACCTTACGGACTGCAAGCTCTGTGTGATAGGCCCCATTACTCTTATAATAAAAGTACATATGGACATTGATAGGTATAGTGAAATGATTACATTTCTAGTCATGAACTTACAGAACCATAAGGCAGTTGTCAGAATGGCATAGTTCAGAGAGCATAGCCTTGGAAATGATTAGGTAAATAGGACCATCACATGTGATCATGAGAGATGCACGATCTAGTGTTTAAATGAAATACCAAGGGTCCTTAAAGTCCTTGATGCATAAGCCTGGGAGGGAAAATTAGATATGAAGTTTTCAATGGTACAGGCAAGAAAGAATGAATGAATGCTAGTTAGAAGGTTCACTAACAAGGCAAAGATGCCTACCCGTGCCAAGGTTGTGGCTGGTCAGCCACAACCTTGGGACGAGTATGAAAAGCTCAGTGAGGGAGGTAGGACTTGGCATGTACAGTCGTGTCTGGAAGGTACTTGTCCCCTAGCCTAGCAAGGCCCCATCACGCCCTCACCTCAACAACTACCCACCTCATGACCCCCCCACATACCCTGCTAGCTAGAGAAGACTTGAATAAAGAAATTTTTACGCTGTATAAGCACACTGATATTGAGTATTATAAAATTTCTAAGTCTTTAGTTATCTCTAAGTCAACTTTTCAGACTGTGCTCAAAAGACCCATATCAAGTGGAGGAAACACCCATGATGCAAAAATAGCTCGAAGACCAATCAAGATTATGGACATAAAAAGAAAGATTGTGGAGTCTATTATGGATGACCAGCCTCATTTACCGTTTGGCAACATTACCAAAAAAGTGAATATTGCTTTAGGCAAGACCACTAAAGACTAGTGTATTTCAGAAGCTGGTTTTAAGCTTCTGATACCGAGAAAAAAACATTTTTGGGCCAAAGGACAAAACGAGAAGTGCAAGGACTTTGATAGGAGAAGGAGGAACTGGAAAGGGACATGGAATAGGGTTGTTTTTGTGGATAAAGCAACTATTGTTTATGATCCAAATCCAACAGGGAGAAAGGTTAGAGTTAGACCTAGTGAAGAGTTGGAAGAAAAAAACTTGAAGCCTAGCTTTAAGTCGGGGAGGACTAGTATTGAAGTCAATTCTACAATCATGAAGGGTTGCAGGAGTCAGGTAATTCTGTTGAGAAGAAGGGGGGAGGATGAAAGAACTAGCCTAAGGAATAGACTTTGGCTCAATTCCCACCAATATGCAACTGAAATCCAACAGCCATAGCTTATCCTGTTAATAGAACGTCTGGATAGGCCTTCTGATAATATCTACCTAGCTGCAGACAATGCCTCCTGGTATGGTGGTGAGGAAAATCGACAACTAGAGGCAAACTGTGGTTACAAAAAACTCCCTTGGCTACCCAACTCACCAAATCTCAATCCAAACTGAGAACACCTAGACACTACTCAAAAGAGCCCTGACTAAGCGATTCTTCAGACTCGAAAGAAGGCCTCACAGAGCTGCTGAACTGTTTGAGGCAGCCATGGAGTAGTGGGATTTAATTCCACAAGAGAAGTTGGATGGATTGATAGAAAGAATGCCTGAGAGAATCCAAGCTTTACTGGATGCAAATGGAGGCTATAAAAGATGGTAAAAAACTATTTTTACCATCTACTAGCTATAGTATCATATTTCTTTTAATTGAGTTTTCTATAGTAGGTTTTAAATTTTAAGGGTTGGGGGTTGAGGTATTGCCGTTGCTGTGCGAGAGTACAGGGACTCTCCGGACACGACTGTACCCTAGCGAAAGAGCAAGGATTAGACCCTAAGTGGAACACGTCATATCAACTAGGATAGCCATCCAATAACAACTGGGCAGTTATCGGCATATCGTACTACCAAGCTGGCCAGCAGTCAGGAACATTGTTACCCTGTATATAGGAGTAATAGATGCGGAAAATATAGGGGAACCTAAGGCACTAATGGACAAGCTTAAGAAGGAAGACTATCCGGTCTACTCCGGTTGTAATCGAATCCTTATAGGTTTCTACCATTACTACTGACTTGATTATGATCATTACTCCTATGGATTTATACCTGATAAGCCTTACTATTTGGTTGTCTTTGCCTATTTGGTTATAACTTCCTAACTGATTATTCTTTCCTTATTTGGCATATTCTTACCCCCTCCTTACTTCTACCGCTTTTGATATCGCAATCTTCCTGCTATACCTACGGGATTTTAATAGCATTAGGAATCACTTGTTTCTACGTATTTGGATTCCAATACTCCTTTTGTTAGCTGCATTCTATCACTTTTAATCCTCTGTTTTCGGAATATGGTCAGCTTGGCATTCTGCCTCTGTTAGCATGTTTGTTGGGTAGGAAATTGAGGCTTTTATAAAGTTTTCCTAGCTACAATATTTTTTATTTAAAGAGCCTGCAATTGCTTAAGGATTAGTTGTCTCAAGCCTCACAGGACTATCATTTTGAATACTACAATTTGAACAGTTACTGTATTAGTTCTATACATTTTTCTTTGTCTATTCAAGACCTATCTATTGACAATGCTCCCTATATTCTACTAGTATCTTCAGAGTTCCTTTAGAATCTCGTGATACTTGGGAATATGTTAGACCTGTAACAGAATAGCACAACTGATATTTGAACAATAACCAGACAGGGAATCCAAGGAAGTTAAAGAACTTGCAATGAGTGAACAAGAAGATGTATGATTCAGAAGAAGCAACCAAAAGAGAAACTTAGACAACAATGAATAAGAGGGTGCCGCTAAGAAAAGTGAGAAGGCCCAGAAACAAATAATGATCTCCGATATCTCACCCCAAGCCTACGAAAATTCTACAGTAGATTCCAGATTCAATGTATTCTGAAATGGAACCAGTAGGACGGCTAACACAATTTGAAGGGTATGAATGTCTGTACTCAACTCCGGCTTAAGTTTAAAAAGTAAAAAGACAAAGAACTGTAGAAAAAAAGTAATATCAAAAATATATTACCAATACCTCGATATATCCGAAGAAATAGAGAAAACCACTGTACGATCTTAACTAAATGGAGTTGACCACAAGATTAACCTATAAAAGGGAAAGGGTATCTTGCCTAAGTGGTTATATCCTGTAGGAAGATGTGAACAGGAAGATTACAGAAGCTATTTGAAGCAGATCCTAGAGAGATGATGGATACCAGACTCGTTTACAGAAACTAGAGCATCCATCATGTTCGTCCAAAAAGAGGATTGCAAATTACAATTATTACTGTATTATCATAAACTTAATAATGCCACAAAAAAAGATCCTTACTGAATACCATAGATCTGGAAAGCCTTGATTGGCTGAATCTTGACCGATAGTTTAACAAGTTTAATTTTAACAATAGATACTATAGAGTGCAGATCAGGGACTGTGATGAGTGGCAACCACCTTTGTAACACAATATGATACCAACAAATCTTTAGTTATGCTATTTGGCTAAACCATGGCACTCACAACATTCCAGAGTGAGATCAAACAAACTTTAGCCTGATTCCGGGACATATGCTGTAGAATATATTAGGATAATGTCTGGGCATTTTCGAAAACATATGAACAATAGTACAAACATGTTGTAAAGCTTCTGGAAGGAACAATAAAATCTGGAATGAGGATTAAACCTACCAAGTGCAAATTCAACAAAAGTGAGGGGTAATTCTTAGAGTTTATTATCGATCAAGAATAAGTACTAATAGATCCTTTCAAGACGGCGGTCATATTGAATGAGCAATACCCAAGAACAAAACAGATATCTAGAGATTTATGAGATTCTGCAACCTCTACTGAAGTTTCATTGCAGGGTTTAGCTGTTCAGCTAAACCGTTATACAACCTGACGAAATTTAATATGAAAATGGAAATGTGTGAGAGAGCAGAGAGAGGCATTTAATATAATAAGGAGAAAGATACTATCCACACCAGTTATAACCTGTTACAATCCTGAAAAAATAATCACACTAGAAAACAATTCTTGCAAATATGTTTGTTCTGGGATCCTAATACAACAATTCCCAGACGAGAAATGGCGACCTATGGCATTTCTAGCAAACAAATGACAAATGAGAATCCAATTACAATATCCACGATGTGAAACTATTGATCATACTACAAGTACTTAAGGAATAAAGATATACGTGCTTGGAAGTCAACATAGAACTCCCATCTTTATCCATGATAACAACCTGGTTCCTTTCACCACAACCAAGGAACTTAATGAACAACGGATCCACTGGACCTAAAACTTAAGATAATACAATATATAGATACAAGTTCAGCCAGGAAAAGAAAGTGGCAAAACAGATGCATTGACAAGAAGTAGTCAAGATATAATTGAAGAGAATGACGACAGGATCAAATACAATTGAAGGATTATATTACAATAAGAAAATCCGTTTGAGGAAATAAAAATTGCCGAAATGGAGACCATAAGCTTCTGTGAAGAAGCGATAAGGAAGCTTAAAGAAGACAGTAGGAAAGAAACCCAAATAAATGAAATAAGAAAAGTGTAGAAGGAAGGATCAAAAGAGATGAAGGAGGTGGCCTGGGAGCTATGTCAATGGAAAGATGAAAACCTTATGGTAACAGAACAAAGTCTTGGAACCAGCAAGGGAAGAGATAAGAACGGAATATATCAGAGGGAATATTACGCTGCCCTAGGTGAATCAGGCACCAGGAGGAATACCTATCGCTAAGCTATAATGAAAGTAACTGAGATGCCAAACTGTTGTTACTTCAATTGAGTATTACTACAGGAGATCTCGCTTAGTTGTTTAAGAGCAGTAGACTACTATATCGCCACCCTTGCTAAGTCCTCTACATACTTTCTGTGGTTTCGTTTGAACTGCAATATGTATCTGCTCAACCAAGTATATTGAAAACTCTGTCTGTCAAAGTCTGCCCTGTTTGAGCTCCAGAGGGGCAGTCTTAAATACATGATCAAGCTTTTCCAAAGCTTTCCATATCCTTCCTTTTGATTTCCAATCAATGGAATTAAGCACGCTCTGCTTGTAAAATCTTTCATTAAACCAAATACCTTATAGACCTAAACGGTACTGCAAACAAAAGGTATATCAACCTTATACATAAAACCAAACATAAAACATATTGAGTATCAGCCTGATACATGAAAACCGAACATAAAACAAACTAATTATGAAATGATCGTTTACAACCTATCATAAAGGAAACTAGTCCCTTACTAGCCCTGCTAGTTTCTGTTAGCCTTGTCAACTTTAACCATAGTAACCAATAGTAGTTACACTATGGAAATAAAACAACTGTTTCCCAAAAACAAAACCAAAACAAAAAACCACTTTTCCCAAAACATCCAAATCCTAATCGAAAACAAGTCTGAATAACCTCCCCTAGTCGGAGACTCCAGAGTTATCATAGTCACGCTCTAAGTAAGGTTTCCTAAATCCCACTTCACCTTTCCTTCATCTGCAAAGTGCCATTATGCTTGTGCCTTTGAAGTGAATCCATTCTTGAGATATCTTTTAATGATAGGGAATTCGTTACCTGGACAGTTGTCTGTCCTCCATTCCTCCATTCCTCCACCAGGTTCATAGAGTTCTCCAATCCCGTAACAGCCTCCCAGATGTTCACAGAATCTGTATACACATTCTCTTTAGTAAGGAACTGGTCATGTCCATAATGTGATCAGTGATCCAACCCTTGTTCAACTTCCATTCCGGTAATTCTTGAACCAGGATGGGAGCTGTTTTCGTATATACCATGCCAGGAAACCTCTTATCATTATTCTCCTAGAATTTCTTTACCGTTCCCATGAAATACTCCTTCCTTGCATTGATAGATCCTACCATACATGTTGACAATATAGTTTTGTGTATAGGAGTCGTATTCGAAGACACCAAAAGGTCCTTGCCATTTGGGTTCCTGCTTCTTGTTCTACCAAATTTTGTAGCAAAAAGGTCTCCCCACACCAACAATCATTCACCCACATTAATGGCTTTGTGGATGTTCCATCTCCTTGCTGCCCTCCTCGTAGTCCTAAATCAGGCCATCTTGATAGATTTGTAGGTCTTGTTTCGCTATTGTTGGTGTCAGTTCTAGAGGTCATCAGAGGGAGACACTTAGGTGTTTCAGACTCAGGTTACCCTACAGCATCGGGTAATCCTATCCGTACTCTGCTTTCTATGGTAATATGATCAGGACATCAGAATCTACGATGTTCTCGTAGAGTGCTAACTCTGGAAGTCGAAGTAACCAGTTGTTCCCGGGCTTGTTAACAACATACCTCAACCCAGTCTTAAGTTCGATAATCTTCCACACAACCAGGCCATTGCGCTCAAGGTGTCCAGGTACTGGCTTGACGTTTTCGATACCCTTAGAGTTCTGGCTTTGAGCCAAAAATCGTTAGGTTAAACATGGGTCAGTATCGCCGATAATCGAACTGGGTAAACCCTATGGAGTAAAGATATGGTCTCGGAGAAGGGGGAGGGTCTCAATTGCCTACCTGTTTGAATGCGTAGGAATAAACCCCGTGAATCCAACAGCCTAATAGACGACTACTAGTACAGTATCATATTTGTTGTTGCCAGACTTATTGAATGGTCCTGCAAAGTCTATAGCACAGGAGGTGAATATCTCAGGAGGTACTGCCATCCTCTGTACTTCCCCTTCAGGATTTTGGTTGTCTTGATTATTTCTTTGGAATAAATCAAATTAGACAATATTGTCTCAAATGTCCTGGACTGTCATCATCTACACTGTATTTCACTCAGGTATGTATAAGCAATGCTGACCACACCTGATTATTGTATACATCAGTCTATCGCTGATCCTATAGTTCGATAGTTGTCACCTCTTCCTGTGTTATTAGTGTCATGAGCTTGTTTGTACAGGTTGTTATTCCAATATGCTTCTACCATGTGCCTTTTCCATTGGCTACTCATTGCTGCTACCACGGCTGCCATATCCTGTTAATTCTGTACTCGCTCCAGGCATGATTCACCTCCGCCTCATGTTCATAGAGCTTGTTAAGGTCACACTGGTGGTGTAGGTGGATTGGTTGCTAGCTGACTGGAATAGGTCTTGGTGGGCAGTGTGCCGAATTGGAGTAGAGAGGACGTTTAAGCTCCTATGCTGGTAGTGGGTGAGAATATTGCTGAGTCTCATGTTCGGAACTCTTGTCTCCAAGCTACTCATTCTGACATCTTCTGATTCCGCTTAGGTCCAATACTGGTCGCGGAAGTAATAAGGAGCTATTCCTACCTTCGTAGGTAGAGAATAATTCAGGTAGAACTATCTTGTTCTTAAGTTTTCACGTCGACGTGGATAGTGCATTACAGCTCATATCTGGCACACAAGTGCATAGCCGCATGATACCTCACATTGTCGCTGAGTTTTAGGCTAACTGAGTCTTTCCAATCATTCCCTTTCCTGCTAGGGCAATCAGAGTTGTTGGAAGAAACTGGTTCTTCAACAGGTAGTGGTTTAAAGATGCACATATTTGAGGGTGTGAAAGGTATGGGACGAGCATTTGAATATTCTTCTTTCGCAGGGTCTTGAGCATAGTTTGGTTCGGGGTCAAATTGCTCATCAAGATGGAAAAGAGCGTAAGTTAAATAGAGTCCCTTCCCAGGCCTATAACATATCTTGGGCTCATATTATCCCTATTGGGTTCGTCCCGTTTGCAGCTTGAGTGAAGGGTTCTTGCCAGTCTTCAGATAAATCCAGGTTGGTGGTCAGTTATGATCGTAAATACATGCCCTGCAAGAATATGATCAAAGGAGGTTAAGGCATCCTTAATTGTAAGTGCCTCCTTGTCAGTAGTTCCATAATTCATCTTTGACTTGGTGAATTTCCTGCTTTGCCAAACTGCAGGCTGCGCCATTTCAGGTGTGTCTCCTTGTCCAACCCAAGGTCCTACCCTTGAGTTAGAGGCATCGTTGATGAGGCTTATCTTTTATCCTGAGGTGGGGTTAATTGGTCTCATGACCTGGTTCTGTTTAACGATCTCCTTCACACTCTCAAAGCATTGATCATGTGTTAGTGTCTAAACAAACTCCTCATTTCCAGTAAGATCCATCCAGGGTTCTGTGATACTGGCCATATGTAGAGGGAATTGGTTAATGTAGTTTACCAATCCTAGGAACTCCTGAAGTTGGATCTTATTCTTCAGTGTTCGCATTCTATAATCCCTGTGATCTTTTGAGGGGATGGTCTAAGCTCCTCGTCATCGATGACGTGGCCTAATACTTATAATTCTTTAGTACAAAAGTGTGACTTCTCTCTACTCACAAAGAACTCTGCTTTTCCTAAGCTGTCACAAACTGCTTTAGTGTGTTTCAAATGGTCGGACAACATATCGGAAAATAATAAATTATCTATGATATATACCTACATGAATTCTCCTCGGGATTCGGCAAGTAGCTCAGATATGATCCTCATCCATATTACTGGTGCTTTCATCTCACATTGTAACATCACCTGGCTGTCGAAACCTGGAAAGGTTCTCTGGACACCCTTGTATTTGACATCGTTAGGGTGAAACCTGGTTTTGAAGTAAGGATGGCGAATCTCAATTCTTGCTCCTGTATCGCACGATTCCTATTGCATTTAGTAATCTCCTTATGTTTGGAATAGGTTTGTCATGTTTTTGAGTGTTGTGATATCTCACTTTCAGTTCCGCAAAGCCTCCTATCCTGCAATCAAGCTTTACCTTGACTGATACAAATATAGGTGCTGTTTAATATACTTCTCCACGTTCTAAGAGTTCTTCTTCCTGTTTTCTGGACCAGCCATGCTTGGAGACGAATTTCGTACTTCTCTGGTACTGAGTATGCTGGCATTGTCATCATATTCTCCAAATCCTACAATCGGATAGAGTGATTGATCTTCCTTATCGGCGGTAACCTTTCACAAATCTGATTTGTGAATACCTTAGTGTATTATTCCGTTATCTCTACTGGGGTAGTCAACGCAACTTGAATTCTCCCTCTTGTTACTGTGCAGTTAGCCTATATCTTATAGTCAGGAGAGTGAAACCTCTGGTTTCCACATTCGACGAATGCTGTATTTTGTGTTTGGAATGGCTTTCCAATCAAGGCATCATATTTGGCAAAGTGCCCCACCTTCATTCTATTGCCTGTAGTCTTCCTCTTTCCAATAGCAATGCTGACCATGCATTCTTTCTAGGATTCGGATTGTGAGCCTTTCATAGCCAGGTGAATGGTTGCTGTAGTGGCCATTTCCGTACCTGGTATTCCATGTTTGGAGACAAAGGTAGCGCAAAATAGGTCAATTCCTATTTTTCTGTTTTTAAGCAGTACACTTGCTGGTATGCCGTTTATCAGGATCGTTCCTTCCGATACAGTGTGGCTCTTGACACCCTTGGGAAGCGTATTTTGAGCTGATGTTTTTGTCTTGATATCAAGAGCGTTGCGACATACTGGATCTTTGCTATTGACATCTTCAACTCGTATCGATGAGGTTTCCTTATTCGCTGGCTCTCCCTGGCCTTTGTCGCTTTTCCTAGGAGAACCTTTGCCATATCTCCTTTACCGTAACAGGTAAAACATGCCCCCTTTTCTCTTGGAGTCTTACTCTTACTTGATTCCCTTTTTCATTTTTTGTAGCTGGTTATCTCTCTAGGGGTTGTCTTCCATGTATCAATCCTTCTGCTGGTCCTTTCCATATTCTCCTGTATCGTGGAGCATCTTATCAACTCTTTTTCCATAGGCAATCATGGGCAGAATTATTTGGCAAAGATCATACCATATTTCCATATCTCGCCTTTGGCTTGTATGCATGCATTCAAAGTTTCTCTGGAAAAAGGATTATTCTGGTATGATGCCTTCTGGTAAGTGTGATCGCCAGTTCAACAGGTCTGTAGCCACTGTTGTAATGTGCTTAATCTCGCGGTACTTGACCTGCTCAATAACGTGGAATTGTTTATAAATGTCATGCTTCTAGCTACATGATTGGAATTGTTTCCTTAAACAGTCGGTAAGCTGATATCTGATCAAGTCTTCACTATAGTTGTAACAGGTATTGGTTACTATTATCAAGGCTGACAACGCTTGCGGAAATTAGCAGTGCTAGGAAGGGGTTAGTTTATTTTATGATTGGTTTAAAGTATCGTTTGATACTTCTTTATTTTATGATTGGTTTTAGGTATCGTTTGATACTTAGTTTATTTTATGTTGGGTTTCATTTATCTGGCTGATACCTGATATGTTTTATATCTTGTTTTATGTATCAGGATGATGCATATTTTGTTTGCAGTACTGTTTAAATTCATGAAGTATTTGTTTATGAGGAGGACTTTACCTAGCGGAGATTGATTATAACCGTTGATTGGAAACCAAGTGAAAGGATATGGAAAGCTTTGGAAAAGTGAGATCAGGTATTTTTAACTGCCCCTCGGGAGCTTAGACAGGGCAGACTTCGACTGGCAGAGTTTTCAATATACCAAGTTCGGCAGTTACTTGATGTTCAGTTCGTACGAAACCAGAGCAAGTAAGTCTAGCACTGAGCAAGGTTGGTGATATAGTAATCGAGGGCTGTTCAAAACTTATCAAGATCTCTGACAGTAATACATACTTGAAGTTTAGACAGTTTGGCCTCTGAGTTATTATCCTGATAGCTTAGGAGATGCATTCCTCTAGGTGCCGCATACACACAGGGAAGCGTTACATTTTTTTAACTTCAACAAGTAGTTGAGTTAGAAGCAGGCAGAGGTTAGAAAAACTCTGGCTTGCAAACAGTTGCACAGAATAGGTGACGAGGAACTACAAACGAGTTAAGTTAACAAGATCCTGCGACAGGAACTTATCAAACAGAAAGGCAGTCATCACATCAAAGGTGAACAATCAACGGTATCCAGTTCAAAATAGATGAGGCAAGAAGAGAGTTATCACGAGACCAAGCAAAGGAAGGGCTAGCCGAATCAGAAAAGGTACTAGCCTAAGAGCAAGCGAGAACCCCAGGGGAGTTCACGGTACGGCCTAGGGATTGAAGGGAAACCAAGAAGCAGCACTCAAGTACTATCCAAGCAGCTCAGACAGCGAAGAGAGCTCTGATAGCTGGAGCGATTCTGATAACATGTCGAATTCAGGACCTAGTAATGCGCCAGTGCCCAGAGAGCCAACACCAGCAACTACAGCGAAGCTTAGCATCAAGGTTCCTACACCAAAGAAGTTCAGTGGTTAAGGAGAAGACCTTAAGCCGGAAGCGTTCGATCGTTGGTCTTAGTCAGTCCAGTTATACCGAAGTCTATTGGGAGCCAACTCCAAAACAAATGGAGCAGGAAACTATAGGATACTGTAAACAGAAAGGGGAGCTCAGGAAGCAGCTCTCCAGGCGGCAGAAAACTATGGTGAGGACGTGACCAGAGATTAGCTTATCGACTGGTTAAGAGAAGTATTCCAGTCAGCAATGGAGAAGAATAACCTAGATAAACGATTTCACGAGATTGGACAAGTCAAGAATATGTAAACTCAGCACATCACGATAGTGGCTACAGTTAAGGTGATGTACCAATCATGATTACCAGAAGGCACCATTTCCGAATATGCTTTCATCCCAAGTTTCTTCCAATAGATGGATACTAGGCTAAGGCGAGATGGCCGAATAGGGTACGATTCTAGCAAAACAATCCAGACAACGATAGCCTATGCAGAAAGAGTCGATGCAATCCTCCACGGTACTAGAGCGTATGGAAAGGATAAGCTGAAGGATGGACACAAGGAAAACAACTCCAAGAAGGACAACAAACCTCAATGGAAGAAAAAGGAATCAAGTAAGACCAAGACTCCTAGAGAAAAAGGAGCATGCTTTACCTGGCACGGTAAAGGACATATGGCAAACGATTGTAAAAGCAAAAACGACAAAGGCAAAGGAAGGACACATAAGAAGGAAACTTCATCGAACCGAGTTGAAGAGGTAAGCAGCGAGGATGAAGTATACGTCAATGCCCTAGAAGTCGAAACCAAAGCTTCAGCGCAGAATACGCTACCTAAAAGTGACCAGAGTCATACATCATTGGATGAAACGATCCTGATTAATTGGAAACAAGTGGGAGCCCTGTTTGATACGGGAATAATAGTTACGGACCTTCTGAGCGCAACCTTTGTCACTATACATAGAATTGCATGTACCGAAATGGCAACTCATGCAACTATTCATATCGCTATTAAAGGGTCACGATCACTATCCCAGGAAGAATCCAAAGTCAGCATAGAGATTGGGAAGATGAAGACTAATGGCAAGAAAATGATGGTAGGGAACGTAGCCAAATATTATGCATTGATTGGAATGCCATTCCTATCGCGAAATAAAGCATCCGTCGAATGTGGAAAGTTGAGGATTCACTTTCCTGACTATAAGATATGGGTCACCTGCAAAGCAACAAGTGCCACAATTCGAGCAGCTGTAACGAGTACAGAGGCCATAATGGAACAATACCTGATGGTGTACCTAAACCCTATTCCCTAAAGGTTACCACCTTTAAGGAAGATCAACCATTGCATCAGGTTGAAAGACATAGATAACCTCAAGATAATGCCGATCTACTCAATGCTAGAAAAGCATGAGATTAAGCTGAAGGACTGGTTAAACCAGAAATAGCGAGAAGGGGTTATATCATGAGCTGAAGTGCCAGGGACATCACAGATATTTGTCCAAAGAAAGCCCAATGGTAGAATCAGACTATTAGAGATTTAACGTCAAGAAATGACAACACTTAGAAGGATGACGAGCCTATTCCTAAAGAAAACAGATTACGCAATGCTCTGGGAAGAGCAAACTAGAAGAGCAAGATCAACCTAAGCGATGCTTTCTTCCAAACGAGAGTTCACCCTGAATCGGTCAAATAGAACAGTTTCAAAATACCTTTTGCTGGATTTGTTAGCAAAGTCATGCTACAAGAGGATATGAATGAACCAGGGGCATTCATGAGGATCATGTCTGATCATCTCGCTGACTACCACGGGGAGTTTCTATGAGTATATATAGATTATACACTCATATTCTCTAATACGAAGTCTGACCATCTGAAACATGTTAAAGAGGTATGTGACAGGTAGGAACATGCAGAGTTCTTTGCAAACAGGAAGAAGTTGGAGTTCTTTCGAAAAGGAAATACAGGTACTATGCCAGGTTATTGATGACAAGGGGCTTAGAGTATCCGCTGAAAAGATCAGGAGAATTGAGGTGTGGGAAACACCAAAGAATATGAAGGAACTTCAGGAGTTTATAGGATTGGAAAACTATAGTAGCTAATTCCTACAGCACATTGCCACTATCACAGCACCCTTGACAGACCTTACAGGAAATGAGAAGTTTGTTTGGACACCAACAGATGATCAATGCATCGAGAATGTCATGGACAGCGACCAACAAAATCAGGTCATGCAACCAATCAATCACACCTCAGGACAAAAGATATGGCTCATTCCCAACGCATCTGACTGAGGAGTTGGAGCTTGGGTAGGACCAAGGGATACACCTGAAACAGCGAGGCCTGCAGCATTGCACTGCAGAAAATTCACCCACTCATATATCAATTACAGAATTAGAGATATGGAGACACTTGCAATTATGGATGCTTTAACCTCCTTTGATCTTATTCTTGGTAGGTATTAATTTACGATCATAACCGATCACCAATCATTGGTGTACCTATAGACAGCCAAGCAACTGTAACGTAAACACCGGAGGTGGCGCATCTATTTGGAAAATGCGAGATAAAGATATGTTTTAGGCCTGGAAAGGGAAACTATTTCGCTGACGCTCTTTCCTGTCTTGATGAGCAATTTGTTCCAGAACCAAACTACCCTTAAGACCCTTCCCACGAAAGAGATTCAAACCCAGAGAACATACCTTTTACATCCTCAAACATGTCGCGCTTCGAACCACTTCCTGTTGAAGAACCACATTCTTCAGATAACTCTTATTGCTCTAGCAGGGCAGGAAATGATTGGGGAGCCAGAGTCACCCTATAAATTAGCGATGATGAAAGAAACCATGTGGCCATGAACTGGAGTGCATGATATTGTTACAGGGTAGCCAATTGGGAATTGCTGAATTGCCTAGGCCATGCTTCTATCGCGAGGGTAGGAGAACTGTCAGGAAAGCTCCGGTAAGAATAAAGACAAAAGGAACCGATGGTTCTCGAAAGCTTTAAAGTTTTAAAAAGTAAAAACTGAATATGTTGTTAAGGTCTCGTTTCCGCTGCTTGATGATCCCTTAACTATGAGGAAATGCTAGCTATTTATACAATTCTCGCGGTACTTATATTAGCCATATATATGAAGTATCATTAGATATTAAGGCCAGGGTCATGGAAAGTGGAAACCAAGTTTGACCCTGGAAATGTATGTCTCCCCTCGGTCAAATGATCCCTTGAACTATTTAGAATTCTGAGGGTATTCAGCACTCCACCAATAAATAGGCTAAGATTAATTTGCCAAGTGAACTAAGTTCAAGTTCATGTAGCCCTGTTGCAAACATCTTACGGAATACTAGATGAATAGCCTGAATGGCCGTCTTTCCTGCATATATGCCCTCAAGTGTATATGCATTCAGGTTATCAAGAGTCTTAGTACTCCATACATTAGAGTCTAGATCTTTTTCAAAGGCTGAACAGCTCTGCTATAGACACTACTTCTTGCCAGCATGGGTTGTAGACATATAATAACCTCCCAGTTCTATATACTATCACATCCACTAATTTATACCATTTCCCATATGTGTATCATCAGCTCTCCCTTTCCCGGCTTCGTCCCGATACATAATAACCTTTTAGTACTCCTTCCTGTAGATTTAAAAAACCCCCTGCGTTAACGGGACCGCAGCAGGAAAAACCTTTCCTCAGATACTACCTAGTGCAACCTTGGTATATCCGGAATTTCCTCATGAAAATCTTCTTCCAATGCTTGAGCATGCTTTAGGTGCTCTGGTAGTTCGCAGGTGTTCTCATCTTCAGAACATCCCTTCCACTTACTAAAGTATTCAGTTCTTGGATGGTGCTTGACGGTCCTTTGATTCTTCGTTCATACGAGATTATTTGACTCTTAATGATTTTTTCCACCTCCCAATCTAGGTCACCTTCAACATCTTCCGATGTCATGGCTGGTTGTTCTCAGCCAGGTCGAACTGAAGTTCTCTATGGCTCAAGTAGGATACATTGAATATCAGATGGATTATCCAGCGTTCAAATAATTCCAACTTGTAGGCTAGGTCCCCACGTTGCTCCAGGATTTTGAATAGACAGTATAATTTTGGTGCTAACTTCTTAGATGGTCGCTTAGTGCGGCTATTCTTCGCATTTAGCATAACCAAATCACCAATTGTGAAGTCAGATTGACTGTCAGCCTTAGGGTTATAGTATTTGTTCATTCCTTCCCGAGTCTTTTCCCGTGATTCCTTTGCCTTTTCAGGTGTGGTTTTAATCCAGTGACTATACATAGTAGCTCCAGGATTCTGGGCTTCTCGCTCCTTTATCCATTCTAGTTGAGGATGGTAACCATGGTTTGCAAAGAAAGGGGTTATTCCAGGTGCGGTTGTTACCAAGTTGTTGTAAGCATACACGGCTAGCGGTAAAAGGTGGTACCAATCATCCCGATCATAGTTGACAAATATCAGAATGTATCCTCCCGCCACTTGGTTGACCCTTTCCGTTTATCCATCAGTCAGGGGGTGGTATGCGGTAGACATTTTTCTTTTTATGCCTAACCTGTTGCACCGAGACTCACAAAATTCTTGGGCAAACTTTGGGTCCATGTCGGAGATTATTTTGGTTGGTAGACCATAAAGTTTCCTAACTTCTTTGATAAATACCTGAGTGACATCTTTTGCAGTCGCATTTTCTTCCAGACAAATAAAATGTGCCATTTTCGTGAATTGGTCAACTACAACCATAATTTGGCTGTATCCTCAAAATTTGGATAGTTGCTTAATAAAATCTAGCGTGGTAGATGCCCAAGTTGCACAAGGTACTTGTAATGGTTGTATTAGGTCAAAGCGTGCATGCCTTGGTGCTTTGGCTTTTTGGTATTCTGTACATGACCGTACAAAGTCGTTTATCCAGTTGGTAATTCCTTTCCAGTAGAAATCTCTAGTGATAATTTCTAGGGTATTTTCTTGACCAAAATGTCCTGCAACTTTTGAGTCATGACAATGTTCTATAATATCGGTTTGTACGGTTTTGTCCTGGGGAATATATCGGGGTTCTTTGCAAAAAAGCATTCCATCCATTATTGTCCCTTGTTTTGGCATTGGCTTGCCATGATCTCCTAATTGTTGTAACTCCCACTTCATACGCCTCCACTCTGGATCATCCTTTGCTTTCTCTTTTACCCTTGCCATGAAGGCATATCAAATTTCTTGACATCGCAGTTAGTAATTATTCCATTGGAAATTAAGATTTGTCCTTTAATGCATATTGGGTAAATGGCAATATCGGTTTTGTCCAGAAACTTGTGTTTGGCATTAGAATGTAGAAAACATACTTGCAGTTGAGATTCTTCCAAGTGGATATCCGAGCTCCTAAATCCTGGGCCTGCTCCTTCATATATCTTCCAACTCCCTGACTTCATGAAGCTCTCCTTTATCAATTCTTTGCATAATCATATGCTCTTTGCAGTCTCCGGTCCGTACCTGAAAAACCTTATCAGTAGTATTGACTAGGAGGATTTTAACCTCCCCCCTATAGTCCGCATCCACTACTACGGCTCCTATGGAAATACCATGCTTGACTGAAAATCCACTCCGTAGTGCAATGCGGGCATAAGTTCCAATTGGTTCTCTGATAGCTATTCCCGTTCCTATGGGCACTTGCTCTTTAGGAGAAACTAGGGTATCCTTGGAACTGTATAGTGGTGTTCTGCTACTCCCTTAGAACCTCGAGTAGGCATTCTTGCTTCCTGTTGTAACCTATTAACCCTAATCGAATTGGTGCTTTCCACTTTTGGCAATCCTGGTCAGGCCCCTTGTAAATTTTCCTTTCCATATGTAACTGACACCACTAAGTATCGGTTATTCTGCAGGGTTCCAAAGTGGTGAGAATGAGGTATAGCCTCCTTGGCATGCTCAGCTCCCTCCTTAGGGAGGTACTCAGGCCGCCGGCTTAATGCGTCAGGTTTACCTCCTTCGGGCCCAAGTATGTAAATGATTTCATAATTAAAATCTGAGAACTTTTGGGCTCACAGGATTTGTCTTGCCAATCAGGCCTTTGTTGTAACAAAGTATTGTAGATTTTGATTATCGGTATAGATGATAAAAGGCTCTTTAGTCCCTACCAGGTAGTGTCGCCATTCCTCCAATGCAACTAATATTGCCAATAACTCCTTATCTTGGATATCATAGTTGTGTTCAGAACGCGTACGCTTCCTGGAATGGAATGCAACAGGATGTAACTTCTTGTCCGCATATTGGGACAGAACACATCCTAGAGCATAATTGCTAGCATCTATTTCCACTACCGTTTACCTTTGAGGATGAAAGTGACATAGTATGGGAGCTGTAATGAACCGTCGTTTGAGTTCATCAAACGCAATTTGTGGTGTTTCTCCCCAATCAAAGTTCTTCAGATTTCCCTTTAATAAATTGGTAATTGGTGCACATAGAGCAGAGAGATTCAATATGAATTGCCAATAAAAAGAAAATTCTCGGATTTGATAAAGATTTGAATCTCATTTACTTAGGTAGGGGGTTGCCAGGCCTTGATTGATTCAACCTTGCGCTCACTCATAGTGACCCCATTAACAGCCACTATATACCTGTGAAACTCCACGGATTTGACATGGAATGTGCTCTTTGCGATGGATATAGCCATATGATACTCTCGTAGTCGTTCAAGTACCTTTTTTACTAATATGACATGACCCTTTTCTGTTTTTGAGTAGATGAGTATATCATCGATATATACTACCACCCCTTCATCAAAGTAGTCTTTCAGGACCAGAACTATAATTGACTAGAACGTTGAAGGTGCTTTGACAAGTCCAAAAGGCCTAACCCTGTATTCATATAGGCCATATCTGGTGCGAAAAGCTGTTTTCCATTCATCACCATTTCGTATGCGGATTAGATGGTATCGATCTTTGAGGTCCAGCTTGCTGAAAATAGTTGCCCCTTGAACACGGTCCAGAAGTTCGGTCATCAGAGGGAGAGGGTACTTATTGTGGATGGTGACTTTATTCAAACGTCAGTAGTCTACTACGAATCTGAGGCGTCCATCTGGTTTGGGAACAAAAAGTATTGGTGCTCAGGCAGCAGACTTGGTAGGGGAGATCTTTCCTTGTTTTTACATATTATCCAAATATGTTCTTAATGCTTTTAGCTCTTTCTCTGACAGCGGATATATTGGTCCCCAGGGTGGTTGAGAGTCTGGTTTGAGGTCAATAGTGTGATTAAAGGTTTGATGAGAGGGTAATTGGGCGGCAGTTTACAAGCGAAGAAGGTTCTTATAGCCCTGGTATTGTTTGGGAAGTGAATCGAGGACTGGTTCTTCCTCATCATCTATTCTCACAATTTTTCCAATCACCACAGCCTCTGGGTCTTCCAACACCTCCTCATCCCATTCTATAGAAAAGCTTTTGTCTTCAGGTAAAAGATGTAGCTGACATCCGGGAGCCCCCAAACTCCAGTTTCCTGAGTGATGTATTTCCTGTATTGAATGTTCATCATTCCACCTCACAAATGGATTTATTATTCCGTAATTTCCGGCAGGTGCGATTTCGTACACAATTATTTATTAATGTTTACTTTTTGCCAAACTCCAGGTAGATGGGATAGGTATAATCCCTTCTGGTCGAGATTTGGTCTCCTGTAAATCCTAGAATAGGGATAGGATCAATATGAGATTCATGTCGAATGTTTAATTCCTTAACTACTTTTTCGTAAATCGCAAAAACATTTGACCCTGGGTTTAGAAGGACTTTTATGTGATATTGTTTTCCATACACATAGATGGGTGTATTGCCTTCCAGGCATTGGTAGCGTTTTGGTTCTTCATGAGCTAGCCTTTGTCGCTTATGCGACCTTGTTATCTCTGTTCGTCCACGCTTAGAAGACCTGATGGTTGTATCTGTTGAGTGTACGTTACAACACCAGTGTCGTTTTGGCCATAGAGGTCATCTCAGGCGAACTAAAACACCGTAAATAATTATTAAGATTCTGGGCGGCCCACTTCAAGTGGTCTTTACCCCCTACCAAGTGGCTCCCATGAAAATTAAAAAATCCTATTTTCATAGGAAACATGCGTGCATAATCATGCAGCGCTTTTTATGCACCGCTAATATGCATAGCTGTTAATAATATGCGCCGGGTTTTTTTGTTTAACTTAGCTATGGTTTTTAAGTATAATTTCCTAAAAGGGTAGTTTGTTTTTGAAAATAAAATTGTTTTCCGAAAAGTATGTCAAGTTCCGAAAATGTTAACAGTTTCCAAATTTGGAATAGCTCATCCCATCATGGAAAGAAAAGCCATTGAAACTAGAAGCATTTTTTGCAAAAAACACCCTATATTTCAATATAAGGCGAGGTTTTTATTTATTCAGTTGGTCACTCCTGATGTCAAGGTCTAGTCGATTACATTTAATATTGGCCAACCAAAAGTATCTGGAAAGAGGTCACACTGTCAAACCCTAGCCGGGCCAACGCTTTGGATAATTGTACTGTTAGGACAAAGCCCAACCCATCACCTGGTCCGGTAACCACAATGGCCGTTCTGGGACGCTAAAAAGAGATTTTGCGTTTCCGGAATTGAAAGAACCTGCGTGCTTTAATCAGGCTAACTGATTGCCATTTCCCGCATGGCTTCCAGGACAGGGGGCTCACTGAGGAGCTATAACCACAGGTCCTTCCAGGGTCGGAAGTTAAACCAACCCAAAAATAAAAATTTGTTTTCAAGTCCTTTCAGTTCCTTGTACTATTGACTCGAGTTGGGACCCCAGGCAGGTTCCTCTAACCAAGGGCATTGTTTCGGTTTCCTATTAATGAAGCGAATCTCCCCAGCTTTCTTTTACATTATTTTTCATTTCGGTAGGATGCCTGGTTGTTGTCCTGCCGGCCTTTGAAAAATGGTGGAGACTTGGTTGTTTCTCCGGATCAAAGATGCGACTGCCCCCCTTTGTCATTCTTAAAAACGGTTTCCCCACCTTTGTCTGTCCACTAACTGTGTTCCCTAAAGGACTTATGAACTTAGGAACAACTCCTCATGTGCTCCTATTTTGATAGTGCCTGCGAAAGCCAGTACTCCTCACTGCCTAGCTTAGAAGGATCCCGTATTTCGATTTCGGTCACCATTTTCCTGGTACCCCGAATACCCAATCGCCGTCACATTTTGAGTCATTTAGGACATATCAGTTTCCGATAATTCCCATAACCGAGGTGAGGCTCCGATTTGTATGTTGTTGACCTTTGATTGATTAGGTCTTCCTATGAGCGTGGCCGTCTGTAGTTTGCATCAAAATTTCGGTGAGCCCTGCTTTGTCTGTTTAGCGAAAGCCTGGCTACAACCACGTCCTTTCGACACTTGCCCCAGGTGTGGTTGTTGAGGCCACAGTGAGTGCATTCCATCTCCGCTTTTCGCTTATCAACTACCTCATACGAGATTCCATGATGATCCATCTTCCAGTCAGTCTGCTCATCTTTGCTTTGCGTTCCCGCTTTCTTTGTTGATGGGTTAGCCTTAACAGTTTTCTATTATGAGGGATTGTTCCTTGGTTTCTGGTTGGTCTATCCTTGTTTGGCGTTGACCTCTTTACTGGTGTAAACGCGCTTTCACTTAAATGTTGAACAGGATGAGGGTTCTCCCTTGGATAATTTTCGCCGTTCCAGAAATTCCTCCTCATGTCTGCCAAATTCCCTTATGGTTTCCATCCATTCTTCATCGGAGGAGAATTTTAGATGGGATAACGGTCACAAATTTTCTACAGAAAGTTTGCTCTCTACTCGCACCCTCCAATGATTCCAGTAAGTCCGGCTTTGATTTTTAAGTTTTTGAGGAGCAGAAGATGAATGTCTATCTTTCACTTATAGACTACCTTGTTGATTTCTTCGTGGGCTCTTTTTTGCTACTCAATGCCTATGTACTCCTTGGTGATTTTTTGCCTAAAACTATCCGATGTGGAATAGTCTAGGTCTCGAGTGTATCCATCCAATCCACCCTTTACCTTGTGGTATTTCTCCATGAAGGGTGCCTCTATGTTCCCCTTTTTTTTTCGCTTAGGAAAAAACTATTCGTTGTGCATAATTTTCCCACTGTGTAGGGTTGAGATCAAAATAGTCTTTAGAGGCTGTCAACCAATTTCGAACATCTTGGTTGTCATGTACTTCAAAGAAGTAGAGTGGTTACGGTATTAGCTTTGCCGGTCAGGAGAGTCCACTGCTACGTTCTAAGAAAGCTAGAGTTAACCTGTCCTCTGGTACCTCGTTTCTAGGAATTGATGGTAAACGGGGAGCCCGTTCCGGCCTGACACCCACCTCTGCCCCATGCATCTTCCCGATCACTATCGGACCCATCATCATTTGGGTTAGGGGTATTACCAAGGTTACCTGATAGTGGTGCCGGTGGTAGGTTATTTCCTCCACAGTCGACTCCATTCCCTTTATCCTTCCTAGGTGTCGATGCTCATTCCTTTGTTGCAATTGTGCTCTGTTGCAGTAGAATCGATAGTTGCCCTCGTTTAGAAGGAGCTGGATCACCATCACTGGGCCCATGCTGAGTCGGTACTGGAAATAGTTTTTTTAGCCAGTTGACGTACCAAGGCATCGAGGTATGCCTTGATAGCTTCGCCATGTTGCCTTAGTTGTTGGGCTGCAATTTCTTGTTACTCATTCATCCTCCGATTCCATTCCTGTTCCTGCTGATGCAATCCTGTATTTAGGTCCATTAGGGCTTTCTCCAGAATCCGATCCCTTGTTTCTGAGACATGTGCTTGTTGCCCCTTTTGAGCCTGTTGGCGTTGGAATTCTTTTTGAACCTGGGCGCGTAACCTTTGCGGCCCCTGTTAGGTATAGCCACTCAACCGTGTCAGTGCTCAGCGGCCTTCCTGCATTTCAGTATTATTGATAACTTCACCTGTAGCCATTCGGCTTTGCAATAATTCTAGGATTGTAAACCCTTGCCTGGCCTCCAGTGATAAAGCTGTAATAGCTATATGATTCTCATGTGCACTTTCTTGCAAGGATCAAACCAGGTTGCGCAATGCATAGACAACATTTTGCTGGAAGTTATCTAGAGAACTGACTGGCTTCTTAGCTCACATGGTACGTTTTTGAACTCTAGATAGTGGACAACCTGAATGTGTAATGGGAGAGCTGGTCCAGCTCCTGGAGGGAATTAGAGATGCTGAAAAGGTAGATTTTCTATCATGCTCTTCAATCATCCGGTCAGAGCCCACATGACTTGGAATCGGTGTGTCATCTCATGCCATAGCAATGGCAGCTCGCTTATAAACCCTAATAGTTTCGGTATAGGAAAATTTTAAAAGGCCAATCTTCTGGCCTCCAGGCACAAAAGTCGTCAAATGGAAGAAAAATCCCTCCACTTAGAATCCCAGTCCTGAAATTCATGCCAGATAAAGTCTTGCCCATGAAAGTAGGCAGAGATTTGGGTAAAGTCCCCGAGTGTGGGAACTATAAATGGGTTAGTTAACAATGCGGGTTCCACAATTTCAAATAGCTGTATTTCCGCATGGTGAGTTGAAAGTATATTTTCAAAAGAGGATATGGTAGATAAAGGATAAAAATTGGTGTTAACTTGTCGTGATAGTGAAGTATCCAGGATACTTCTAAGTTGTTGGTTCGGTAAGGGTTCAAAAATTGGACTAGGAGATTGTGGGTTAAGTCGAGGATTGTCTATATAATTTTGGGTAGATCCTTATTTGTGTTTGGTGAAGGCTGTTATCCACCATCCGTTTTGCTGATATATTCATTCAGTATATTTGTTGTGTATAGCTGGTAAGTGTCTGATTGCTACTGCTCATATGTCAAGGGCGAATCCTTCACAATAGACAGGAAACACGTTGTCAAAACTGAGAGGTCGCCAGTTCCCACAATGTTTGCACTGATGAAACTTTGAGTGTCGTGGTATTCTTCGGACATAAGATGAAATAGCGGTGAGAATATTGTAGAGCTTTGGTGACAAGAGAATAATAATATAGTGTTACGCGATAGCCAATTATGTACTGCTGAATTGCCTAGGTCGTGCTTCTATCAACAGGTTAGGAGAACTGTGAGGAAAGCTCAGGTAAGAATAAAGATAATAGGTAAAGATGGTTCTCGAAAGCTTTAAAGTTGTTTTAACTAAAACTAAATATATTTTTAAGGTCTCATCTCCATTGCTTGATGATCCCTTAACTATGGGGGACTGCTAGCTATTTATACAATTATCGCGGTACTTATGTTAGCCATATATATTAAGTATCCTTAGATATTATGGCTAGGGTCATGGAAAGTGGAAACCCTATTTGACCCAGAAAATGTATGCCCCGCTCGGTCAAATCATCCCCAGAACAATTTAGTATTCTGAGGGTGTCTAGCACTCCACCATTAAATAGCCTTCAATTCATTTTTCAAATGAACTAAGTTCAAGTAGATATAGCCCTGTTGCAAACATCTAACGGAACACCAGATGATCAGTCTGGATGGCCGTCTTTCCTGCATATATGCCCTCAAGTGTATACGCTTTCAGATTATCAAGAGTCTTAGTACTCCGTACATTAGAGTATAGATCTTTCACTGAGGCCCAGCAGCTCTGCTATAGCCACTACTTCTTGTCAGCATGGGTTGTAGACATATAGTAACCTGCCAGTTCTATATACTATCACATCAACTAATTTATATCATTTCCCATATGTGTAACAGTTATGATCTACAATGTACCCTCCATGAGGACGAGAAGCTGAGACAAAAGATAGTTCTACCCGAGCTAGTATCTACTTACGAAAAAAGGAATAGCATCTTGCTACCTCCACGGCCGGTTCTAGACCTGGATGCAGTCAGGCGACTTCGGAACGAGCAAGTAGGAAACTTGAGTTCCCAATATCAGGACCAGGAGAGTCCTTACCAACAACCACTAAAGGACCCTAAGCGGCCCTTCTACTACAATGCGGCACTCAGCCAACCAAGGCTTATATCATTGATTGAACCACCTTGCCTACCTCACCACCAGTGCACCCTTTACGAACTATATGAGGATGAGAAGGAGGAAGTACCAGGCCTGGAGTGAGAACATGATGAACGGGATAAGGCAGCAGTTGTGGCAGAGATGAGTAGCCAATAGAGAATACAGATGGTTGAAGCCTACAGGAACAATGACCGATACAAACAAGGTTCTGATGCAAGTAACACTGTGAGAGGCGGCAAGCTATCCCACAACAGGATTGGAGATGGACTAATGTACGCAAGGACCAGGGCTGGGCAAGATTGCCTATACATAGCAAAGGGATACGCAGTGAATGGAATGATACTCAGGGAGATCGTTATTGATGAGATTCACGATAGAGGACATCACAATGCGGATAGGAACCTACGCTATACAATAGAATACATATTCTGGCCTATGATAAGAAAGGATTTCTGAGACTATATTCGCCTGTGCGATTTATGTCAAAGGAATAAGGATGGCAACTAGCTACCTGAAGGCGAGGCACAGTGTATGCCAGTACCCTCGGAGATATTCACGTCCTACGGCATTGACTTTGCAGGAGGATTCAACAAGTCTGGAAACAACAAGTACGATTCAGTACTAGTAGTTGTCTATAGGGTGGTCGGATTCACTTGGTTTATTCCTACACATTCAAACAGTCAAGCAATGGTGACCATCACTGTCCTCCGACACCATATTTTCACTACACATGGAGCACTATCTTCGATTATCAGCGACATAGACCCATATTTTATATCACGGTTTTGGGCCCAAAGCATGAAGTCTGACTAGTGGAGCACATCAAGGAAGAGCCGGGTCACCACGAGACCAATGGCGAGTTTGAGAGAAAGATTTGAGATCTTAAGACCGCCATGAGGAATGGTGTTAACAAGCGTCAAAAGAATTGGTTACTAGTGCTTCCCGAGTTAGCAGCTTAGGAGAATGCAGGACATTCTGATGTGCTAAACATGTTACCATACAAAGCAGTGTATGGACGAGACTACCCTATGCTGTCGACTATCAGAGTCTGATATACACAGTTGCCTGCCTCCGATAACCTCCTGAACAGACACCAGGAATTGCGCAAAAATTCCCACCAATCCGCTAAGATGACGAGATTGAGGAGTACCAGGATGTCAGCAAGGAGATGGACCATCTAAAAACTCAGTGACGTGGGCGAAGGGTTCTTGGCCTGTGGAGACCTTTTCACTACGGAATCTGGCAGGAGCAAAAAGCTAAAACCCAGATGCTGAGGACGATTTCTGAGGTCCTGGAATACAATTCCTATACACAGAACTACAAAGTCAAGATGGAGGCTAGCATGTACTAAAGTAAAGAGGGAGGATTTCATGGCTCTACGGTTAGGCGATTTATGGAGAACCAAAATAATAGGTTTTCTGGTAGGGCCTTTGCATAACCGGCACCCATTCTGGTTGAAGAAGTACCGGAATGGGAAGTGGAACAAGTCTTGGATCACCGCCAGAACTATAGACAAGACCAGTTCCTTATTAAGTAGAAAGGTTATGCAGAGTCTGAGAACAGCAGGGAGCCTGTTGAGGGATTGGAGAACTCTATGGACCTGGTATAGGCATGGAGGGCAGAAAACTGACCAGGTGACGAGTTCCCTATCAATCTAGGATCTATTGATATCGGATTTATGCCAAAGACACCAGTCTAAGGAGAGTTTGCTGATGAAGACAAGGTGGACAAGAGATTTTACACAAGCCCTACTTGGAATATGACTATGACGACTCAGGAGTCTCAGATGATGGCGAGATTATCAAGACTAGGTTTTGATTTTTTGGTTATTATTAGGGAAATTTTTTGGTTTTGTTATTGGAAACAGTTGTTTTATTTCCGGGTGTAAGGGGTATTGGTTACTATTGTTAAGGCTGACAAGGCTAACGGAAACTAGCAGGGCCATCAAGGAGTTAGTTTGTTTTATGATTGGTTTCAAGTATTGTTTGATACATAGTTTGTTTCATGATTGGTTTTAAGTATCATTTGATACTTAGTTTGTTTTATGTTGGGTTTCATGTATCAGGATTATACCCAATATGTTTTATGTCTTGTTTTATGTATCGAGATGATGCATCCTTTTGTTTACAGTACCGTTTAGGTGCATGAGGCCTTTATTTTATTGGAGACATTTACAAAGCGGAGATTGGTTTTATCCATTGATTGGAAATCAAATGGAAGCATATGGAAAGCTTGGGAAAAGCGAGATCATGTTTTTAAGACTGCCCCTCGGTAGCCTAGACATGGCAGACTTTGACTAACACAGTTTGCAATATAGTTGGTGAGCAGTTACTTCTTTTCAGTACGCACGAAACCACAACAAGTAAGTCTAGGGCTTAGCGAGACTGACGATATAGTAATCGACGGCTATTAAACAACTTATCAAGATCTCTTATAATAATACTCACTTAATGTCCCTACAGTTTAGGATGTGAGTTACTCTCATTATACATTATCGAGACCAACACCTCCTAGTTCCTAATACACCCAGGGAGGCGTTATGATAGTTTTCTGCTCCGTGGAAAGCTGCTTCCTGAGCTCTCTCTCCTGTATAGAGTATCTAATAGTTTCTTACTACATCTGTTCTAGAGTTGGCTCCATGTAGCCATAGGTATAACTAGACTTCCTAGTATAAATTATTTAACGCTTCTGGTGAAATGTCATCTCCTTAACCACTGAACCGCTTTGGTGTTGAAACCATAATGGTATGCTTTACTGTGGTTGCTGGTGATGGCTGTCTAGCCACTGGCGGATTAATAGGTCATGGATTTGATATATACCCTGAATAACTGGAGCTATCTGAGCTCTCTTCGCTGTCTGAGCTGCTTAGATAATTCTTGGGGCTACTGTGAGCTTGTTTCCCCTTAAATCCATTTGGCTTGTTTGGGAACCAGCCTGGAGTAGTCCCTTCTTCATAAGGCAGTTCTCACGAGGATTCCGCTAGAACCTGTGTTACTAGCTCGGGTGATAACTGTCTTCCTTCTTAGTCTACAGAGGAACTGCATGTCTAGGATGAATCGACTCTGTTACTCTGACAGTATTTCGTCTTTCTAAGCTACTGTCCTAGGATCTGCTTACAAGACCTTGTCTGAGGTCCCTCACCCACCCTAGATGACCTGGTCTCTAGTCTGAGGTATCCTAACATCTGCCTGCTCTTAACTCAACAATGTGGAGGTTAAAAATAGTGTAAATCTCTTCTGATGTATCTGGCACCAAGAGCAATGCGTCTCGATAATATATGACGATAATAACTTAGATCCGAAACTCTCAGGACTTACTGTGAGTATTCGTGCTTGAGATCTCCTTTAATTGTTTAACAGCCGTCGATTACTATATTGCTAGGCTTACTAAGTCCTATACTTGCTTGCAGTAGTTTTATGCGAACTGAAAGGAGGTAACTGCTCAACCAAGTATATTGAAAACTCTTTCTGTCGAAGTCTTCCCGGTCTGAGCTGCAGAGGGATACTCTTAAATAGATGATCTGGCTTTTCCAAAGCTTACGATATCCTTCTATTTGTTTTCAATCAACGCATATAATCAAGGTCCACTCGCAAAATCCTCCAATAAAACAAAGAGCTAATGTGTAAAGGGTATTCTATTCTAAGGCCAAGCGAATCGGACTAGGCTTAAATCTTTGTTCGCAAACAGAGATTGTTTAGGAAGTGATGTAGGCAAAGATTTTGAGTAAAACTTAAGATATTGATAAGATCTCTTCTTTGTTGCTTGATGCTCTATCTAAGACCAAGGACTGCACAGGTATTTATAGCCTGGGACCTTAATCCTATAGCTTTACAACTTCGGAGATCTTTTTACTATGGTCAACTAGAGCGCAGCCCGTTTGACCATGAGAACTTAGTCTCACATCCATGGTCTTCAATCACCTAGCCCCTTACAGTGGAATGATACCGTCCTATCTTCCAAAATCAGTCTCCCAATATGTAGACCCTTTTGCATATATGAGGAGATCAATGCTCATGTCGCCATGCATCGGTGACCAAAGTCTTCTGATAGACTGCTAGGATAATATCGCTCCAAACTGTTTATCCGAACAACCGATTTCTTGGATTCGACCTGCTATTACAAAATACAGTCGTCATCTTGGAAGTCGCGCAATAATCCCTCTTTCAGATCGCTGTTAGAGTCTTGCAGTAGTGTTTGCTGATGCAAACACTATTGGTAGAAAATATCACATTCGACCAATAACCCAGCTGGACTGCGGAGTTGAACACCTGACCTTGAGATAGACTACGTGACATTATAACCTTAGACCATGACGTCGGTGACATATATCAGATTACAAGATGTATTCCCTTTACTCGTTTTTATAAGAGAACGTGCAACTACACCAGGTACCTGTTGCAACTCCTATGGTGGATGCTGGGGCTGGTAGGGTATGATTGGCTGAAGAGGTTCCTATTGGTGCTTTTCTTCCAGAGTCTCACGTAATCATCCAGTGAGTCATTTGTACCTAACACGAGCTCCCTCCCCCAAGCAGTTGTCCCAATTTGCTTTCTCCTAGGTTACCTTCTCTTTAACCAAAAAATAAAAATAAAATCTAAAATAAAATAATCAGTCCTCTTTTTGAACTCGACTTGGTAGGGTAAAAAACCTAAGACGGTAGCTTGGCCATCCTAGGAAAGCCTTTTCCATGTCATTCAACATCTACGCACTTTGAAATATCCCTATTCTCCCTATGAAAGGCCTTAACCAACTCCTGCGCATGTTCTAAATCCTCCCGTGGTTCCCAAGTATTTTAGTTCTCAGAACACGTGGTCCACTTTACAAAGTATCGTAACTCCAGCACTTGTTGGTTATGACCTCCCACCCGCCGGGTATTAGTGATTATGTCACTCTTCACGATTCTTTCAATTTCCCATGCAAAATCAGAATCGATTTCTACTGGCTCGTGGGGAGATTGTTCCCTTGCTGGTTGACTTGATGTCTTATAGGGTTCTAATAATGATACATGAAATATTGGATGGATCTTGCATCACGGCGATATTTCTAGTTTCTAGGTGCGTTCTCCACCTTTTTTCCAATACCTTTAGTGCGCCACACAACTTTGGGCTAAACTTCTTACATGGGATCTTGGTGCGTATCTTATTTGCATTTAACAAGACAAGATCCCCGACCTTGATACCCGGTTCCTGCTTAGCCTTTAGATTGTAATAATTGCTCTTATTTTCCTGTGTTTGTTGCAGAGATTTTCTGGCCACTCTGTGTATGGTTTGCATTCAGTGAGCGTATAGCCCAGCGCCAGAATGAGGGCTTTGTGTTCATTCATCCATTCTGTTTGTGGATTGAATCCATAGTTTGCGTAGAATGGTTACATGCCATGAACATTCCTTACTGTATTGTTGAAGGTATGCTAGGCAAGTTGTAGCAACTGGTACCAGTCTATTGGATCATAATTGACAAATTCCTGAGCTATCCTTCCTGCAGTTGGTTGGCCCTTTCCATTTGTCTATCAACTTGTGGGTGGTACGCAGTTGACATCTTTCGTTTTGTCCCTATTCTTTTGCATACGAATTCCCTGAATTTTCAGGTGAACTTTACATCCATGTCAGCTATAATTTCAGCTGGAAGTCCATGTAGCTTCCAGACATCCCTCCAGCATACATTCACATCATCCTTAGCCGTTGCATTATTTTCTAGATATATCAAGTGGGCTATATTTTTAAACTGTTCTACAACTACCATAATTTGTGTTCTTCCTTGAAGCTCTGGTAGGTCAGTGATGAAGTCGGTTGACATGGATGACCAAGGTGTAAAGGGAACTTCCAGTGGCTGTAGCAGACCGAACAGTGCTTTTCATGGGGATAGATAAAATTGACATTCTTCACATGACCGTAAGTAGCTATTGATACACGCTGTCAGTCCTTTCTAGTAAATGTCGCAAGTGACTATTTCCACACTCATTTCCTGTCCAAAGTCTCCTGCTACCTTAGAGTCGTGGCAATCTTTAGCCATAGTTGTCCGCAGCGGTTCGTTTTCTGGAATGTATAGGCGATTCTTATAGTACATTAATCCTTTTGTTACCCTGCAGTAATTAGGTAGTGGTTTGCCCTCCTGTGTTAACGTTTCCAATTCCTACTTCAGTTCTTGCCAGTCGTGATCTTTCTGGCCTGCCTCTTTAATGGGTATTAATAATTTCCAGTCATATTTTCTAATATCGACCTTGGACGTTATTGTGTTAGACATTAGGAGTATACCTTTGTCTTGTCTCGCATCATAGACTATTTCATTGAGCAACTCATTTCCAGTCTGGTTCGCTTGCAAGGAGGCGACTACTACCTGGGTCTGTGTTGCCAAGGATCGTCTTGGTGATATATCTGTACTTCCAAATGCCCCCTTGCCTCTTGCAGTCTCTGCAAGTCCGTCAACTTACATGGCCGCAGCTATGTGTATGTTCTCAAGGAATAATGGTGCCATTCCGTCCCCTGTACGTACTTGGCAATCTTGATTTCCATGATTCATTATGATAACCTTGACTTCCCCTGTATAGTCAGCGCTAATTACTCTGCAGCCAATGCTGATCACGTATTTGTCTGCCATTCCACTTCGTGGTCCTTAGCCAGGATATGTTCCAGTTAGAAATCCAAATGGCAATTCCTGTCTCTAGCAGCCGTTGTCCTTTGGCTGTCATTATAAATTCCTCTAGTCTATACAGGTCATGCCTGCCTACTAGTCGTGACCCTTTAATACGTATTTGTGCCTTTGGAGATAGCAACTTTATCCGAGTGGAATCTGTGGTTTCTGTGCCCCTTAATTTTTCTTCCCTGACTGGTTGGTTTAACTGCACCATGGTAATTTGCAAGTGTGAAGGTTTGAGTATTGACTGTTGGCTATGCGGGGCTCCCTCCGGAGGACGGTACACCGACAGTCAGCTTAATGCCTCCGGCTTTCGGCCTCGTTTTCCTAGTCGATACACAATTTTGAAATTTTAGGTAGCCAGTTGTTGCGCCCACCATATCTGCTACGGATTCCATACCTTGGTGGTAAGGAAGCACAGTACATTGTGAAGATCAGTGTAGACGCTCCGTAGTTTTACTGTTCCTACCAGGTACTGTTTCCACTCTTTAAAGGCTTTCAGGATAGCTATAAGCTCTTCATCATTGATCTCATGATATTGTTCATCCGGGCTCAATTTTAGTGTTGGGAACAACACCGGATATAGCTTTTTATCCTTAATCTGTGAGAGGACTCATCCTAGCAAAAATCCCTTCCTTGGTTTCCACAATAGTTTCTCTGTCTTGGTATAAATGAGAGCGTATATGTCCTGAGATGAATCTTTGTTTGAGTTCCTCAAACGCGCCATCTTGTTTTATCCCTAAGCTGAATTTCCTGGGGTCACTGTTCAATCTTTGAGTAATTGATTTGCAGATTTTGGTGAAATCTTTAATGAAAAGTAGGTAAAAATTAGCAAAGCGAATGAATATATGCACCTCCTTGACGGACCTTGGTACCTTCAAACTTTCTTATACCTGGACCTTTCTTTCACTCTTGCTGACTCCCTCGATTGCCACAATATAACTAAATAACTCCACTCTTTTTGCATGAAAAACCGACTTGGTGGTTGATACCGCTAGATCATATTCTTTAAATTGTGCAAGGACCTTGTTGACTAAGTCAATGTTTTCGTTCTCTGCTGTGGAATAAATCAGGATCTCGTCAAGGTATACCACCACCCCATGTTCTCATAATTCACGCAGAATTTTGGTGATTATGGCTTGAAATATGGCCGGTCCGTTTACCAACCCAAATTGCATTACTTTGTATGCAAAGTGGACATATCGCGTCCCTAATGCTGTTTTCCACTCATCTCCATCCTTACTTTTCAAGAGGTGAGAGCCATCTTTCAGGTCGAGTATAGTGAATATTTGTGCCTCAGCCACCCGGTTGCGAAGAGTGCTCATTAGAGGCAGCAGGTATTTGTTGACTACCGTTGGTTATTTTGCCTGTCAGTTATCCACACATAGCCGTATGGATCCATCAGGCTTATCGACAAATAAAAGTCAGGGCCCCATCAGGAGATTTCCTTTCCATGATGTTACCCTGATCCTGCATTATATGCAGGATCTTGGTTAACAGATCCAGCTAGTGAGCCAAAATAGGGTATATTGGGCCCCAAGGCATCACTGCACCGGGCACTAAATGAATTGTCTAGTCAAAAGTTCTTCTTTCTGCTAGTTTCTTTGCGGTTTCATGTGCAAAGACCCTTTAGAATCCCTGGTATTCCACAGGTATTTGCTGGAACTTCGTTGCATATGGTAGTGTGGGTGATGCAACCTCGATTCTACTACGATATCTGGTATCTGGATCATTGATGAAGATTGCGTCCTATACAATTGTCAGGTCTATCTCTTCATTATTAAAATAACTCAGATATTGTTCATGTTTACACATCGATTTTTGCACATCCTCGATGTGCCTTATGAGATGTTCAGTATGCCCCAATCCAAAGGGCATGATAAGGTTATATTTGCCAGCTTTGGTAATTTCACATGAAATATGAGATCATTGCGCATTGCTCCCGATTTCTAATAGGATAGGGTGGGTGTAGTGTTTTCACCAATTGGGTGCTGTGGTTGCTTCGAAGGTATAAATGGCCTAGCTGATTACACGTGTGTAGTTCGGCAAGCGATTTTTGTGAACCAGTTCTTGGTTCATCAAGAAAAAATTAGATCCAGAGTCTAATAGCACATGAATCATGATATGTTCTTCATTTGCTACAATTGTTGCCCTTCCTTCAATGCTTGAATAATAAGGCGAGACTGGTACTATTTTCTTGGTGTATTTGTTATTGCCACTCAGGGCTTGTGCAGGTCTTTTATGTCACATGTCCGTTGTTGTGGTAACTAGGGTGTTTGTTACCATGCCCGCACACTTTCGGCTATTGAAGCCTCCTAACACAAACTAAAATCACTGTCTTTGGTGTACTCGGCAGCCCGCTAACAGTAGTCCTAACCCCTTGCCGAAGTGTTCCCATACACCTGCCATTTGCCCTTGCACCTGCCTTTGCCTAACGGAAGCCAAACTCGTATAATTAGGTGATAGTCAGATTTCTTGTACTCCTGAGATGCTACGCGCATCCCCGCTCTTACCACATTAGTCTATTATGCCTATCCTGTCCACAAAGCTGGAGTGCATTTTCGGGACGGATACATTCCGCTCAATTTAGCCTGTGAACAAGGTAGCCTTAGTTTCTGATTCTCATCTAACTTCATTTTTCTCCAGTCCAGAATCCTGTTCCGTTTGTTCAACTATCCCGTTATCCCGCTGGCCTGTTATATTGTTCTTTCCTCTATGTTGTGTCATGATCCAGGCTAGACTTCTTCCCCCTTGTCATTTTTAAGAAGTCTCTTGTCTGCACCTGTCAGTCCACTCTTCCTTGGATCTCTTGTATTGTTTTGGGCTTTATAAGGACGCGGGTTAAATTGAGCGTCTTGGGTACAGATGTCTGGGTTACATCAACTGTTGGTCTCCACTTTCTTCTTTTTGAGTTTGATGTTCCCAGAGGTAGTCCCGGACTACCAGAGGCCACCGCCCAAGTTACTCGCTTCTTGCTCACTTGGCATTCTTAGGTCTGCATTACTACTATAGGACTGGATAGCTTTTCGTGATTCTCGCTTGGCTTCGAGTTTCCCAAAAAAAAGAAGCGCGAAATACCTGCTAGTAGGACCTTGGAGAGGACCATCCTCCTTGTTGAAACCGGTTTCCTTTAGGGTTCCGGAACCGAGTACCTTGCCGCCATCGTAGCCCGAGTGTCATCCATGTCATCAAGTTGCCAAATTCTGGGTTGGTTGACTTCCTTCACCCTGGTTGTGGGTGCCTATTACCCCTTTGTTGACAGGCGTGGTCGATATAGGGGCTTGAAATTTCCCTGTTTTTGTTCTATAACCGATACCTAGATCTGTTTCCTGAAGAATATCCAAGTATTGTTGTCCAAAGTGCAAGGTGTACATTGATTGGCTTTCTTTTGTTCTTCACTTTTGTCATTAGGGATTCCTTTATGAGCTTCTATCCAATTTGTGTGCTAAACCTTTCTTTCATCAGAGGCTTTTTTCCCTTATTCCGCGTGTTTTTTTAATTTATAGGGAGCCTTTTCAGCTGCCATGTATGTGTTTCGCTTTTCATTCCAAGGGGTGGCTTTACTGAACTTGGGTTCCTCCCCCCATTTTCTCTTTTGTGAGTCACATTTTCCGTGGTTATTTTTTCAGAATAGCCCTGGAAGTTCCTAGAACGATTCTCCTACTTTGGTAACCCTGCGGACTGGCTTGACCCATTCGCTATCCATATCATGATTTTCACGTGCTAGCGTTTGCATGGCCTCAATAGGAAGCTGATTCTGGATTATGGTTCTCCCCGCCAATCTTGTTACCTCAGGCGTGATGTTATGATTTTCCATGGTCTGGAGATACTTCTCTGTGTCCCCTATGTACATGACCTTCTCCATATCCCCTAAGGCTTTTTGCGCCTTATGCAGTACTGATAATCATTCACTCACTTCGGTCTGGAAGGTGTCTGAAAGATCATAACCTTCATATTTCGGGAATCTGAGGTCTCCCGTCATTTTGAACAGATAGGTTATTGGTAAAGGGGCCACCTCGGTTCCTTCTAATCTACCCAAAGTATACTTTATGCGCTCCTGGTCATCCTCCCATTCCCATGGGTTTCTCGCGAACTAGTTGTCGCAATTTAATAAACATAGTCACACAACCTTTGTTGCCTTATTCGCGAAGTTGAATACTCGATACGCATATAGGGCGTTTGGTCACGGGTAATCCTTGTCATAACCAGTTGACTCATGGATGTGCTTCTGATTCGAATTGCGACCAGGCAAAGGTCGTCATTATGTCTTACCACATCATCACGAGGGGCCACCTCCATCTTCTGAACCCCGGTTATCGTCATATGCGTTAGATGTATTCGCCAGAGGAGGTGGTAGTGGTCCTTTTCCACCACCGTCTTTTCCTTCTCTATGATTGACTCCTTTTCCCTTGTGACGAGCGGGAAAGAATAGGAATTCTTTCCTTTCATCCGTAGTGGTTTACCTTTCCTACCCTGGATTTTCCAGTGGCTATGGTTCCACTGTATCCGACACAGTATGTGGGTTTCAGGCAACTAGTAGTTGCATTACTCCCTCGCTTAGTCATGCCAACATGCGACTCATTTGGTCAGAGGCTGCATTCTGCCTATTGAAATTGACTTCTCCTGGAATGCGCTCTTATTCTATTTCCTTGTAGAGTTGTCATAACTCTCCTCTGGTACAGTCTTGGTCGGCATGGGCCACGACTTGCCTTTGCAGAAGTTCGTCTCCTTAGCAGGCTAGGGCTTCTTCCAATTGGCGATCTTGGTCAAGAGATTCCTGCCCTGTTGTACCAATCTTAGCATGAAGTTGAATACTTACTGCTTTATGGTTTATAGCCCTTTGTTCTTGAGGTCGTGACATGGCCTCCAATTTCATTGTGGTTGCCGTTGGCAACGTGATCCTTGTTGAAATTCTTCAATTCGTTTTTTATAAATATTTTCGATGGTAATATTGTTTATGTGTCAACATAGTTATTTCTAGATGACTCAGGGAAACTACGGACATTACCCCAGCAAGGGTATATCATATCCTCGGTTCATTTCATGATAATGTGTGAGAATTAAGGTGTATATTTCTTATGTTATGTGCGGGATTTCAAGGTTATATTTCCATGTTTAGTGACTTTTTTTTGTTCATGTATCATTTGATATCTTTCCGTTTATTTTGCGCACACCACTTCACATTATGCATATTTTATTGGGATTTCCTTGGTAGTTTTTCAGGATCATACAAGTTCGCACTTATGTTTCTTACATTGTTTTCCCAATTTTATTACAGAGGACAAGGAGGATACGCACCTGTATAAGTAGCTGGTTGCCGCCTACTTTGTTTTAGTTAATCAAGGACAAGAACTACTACCAATCTACCTTCATATTATAATACTCCTCACACAAGCATGCACATAGAATACTCTGAATACTGTGGTGTATTTTGGTACTCAAGCAATAAGATTATGCGAATACAGATAAATTAAATAGGTCATGAGCCCGGTCCATCAATAGTTATACGACTTACATTCACACAGTGTCCTCTTTCACCACGAAATCAATTCATTCCTTCCGAAACAAACAACTTTCACCGAAAAATACTTCGTTTAACATTGAAACATTTCCTTCAACAATGAAATGCGAAACAAAACTACAGTCGAAACGCTCCCTCGTTTTGGCGAAATAGGAAACTTTCTTGGCGAAACTTTCTTGGCAAATAGATACGAAAAGTCTTGGCCCTCCTCCCTAAAGTCCGAGTTTTCCTCCCTCACTAAATCCAAGTTCCTACGGAAAGTGCAATTTTCTAGCTGCAACCACTCACAAGTGCAATGCAAAGTACTGGTACATAGCAACGAGAGTCACTTTGCCTTTAGCGAGCAAAAATTGGTATGGCAGAAACCACAGTTCCACCACCAGAAACCTCTACACCAAACCCTAGATCTAATGCCAACAACTCCAAACGTAGTTGGGCACCCAGTTATAAATTGAGCTCCATCACAAATCTCACTGGCCCTGATAACTACCGGACCGGGCGACATATCTCAGATATTCTTTTTTTTGTTAATTCCGTGGTTTTATTCGTACTAAGTACAGGAAAATCCTGGCATTCACCCTGAGGTATGGCCTAAAAAACCCCCTTAACATAAGAAACTTCACCTCCCCCATAAAATAACCATTAACAATAGAAACACTATCATAAACATCAAGTCATCAGCCTCAAGGCAAAATTCAAAGTCAGGACCTCAAGTCCGAGTCTCTCGTGAAAGGAAAAACACCCAAACTAACTGGCAAATTTAACTTATTCTGCGTTATAAAGGAAACAAAACCCGTCATCAAGGCCTTCCCCTTATCCCCTCTTTCCCACAGGCTCGAGCCCGGGCTTATGTCGAACATTCCCTGATCCACCCCTTCCTCTGGTAGAACCAGCCCGGGGCATACATTAATCAAGTGCTCGAAGATTTGAACCGACTGTAGACACATGTCACAGATCGGATCCTGGTCCTGACTGGACCAGCTTGCCTGCCCTCTTAAATAACTCTTATTCGATCTCATCTGGTGTATCCTACCGGCCTGAAATTTCAGAAGCATCATGAAAGTCCAGCATTCGTGGTACGGCGGTCGATATATATAGTACTCCGGGTACGCTTCCTGTACCCACTTTCTATGTACCTCTTTTCTAACCCACTCCCTGGCTTCAAAATAGGCCTTTGCAGTATCTTCTTATTCCGTTGTGAGCCGGTTTGGCTTTACCGGATAGGGCCTGGACCGGTATATCCCGGCAGCAATGGCCCCAATTTCATGAATCGGAAGGTGGACCTGGACCGAGGTAGTAGAAGTTGAGTCCCAAACCTTTGGGCGTAGACCACCACTCCTGTCAAAAGCTCCCCTCCTATTCGTAGGGTACCTAAAGCTGTCCGGAAGTGGAAAACCCCCTGGCAGCATCGCAGTCGCAATGTTATTCTCTGAGATAGCGGACGTTATCCGGACCGCTGCCATCAGAGAAGCTTGTAACAGGTAAAGCCGGACTGGAGCCAAACAAGCCTCCGCTGACAGTGCCATCAGGTTGGTAGAGAAGAACATGTTGGTTATCCATCAAAGGACACGGTTCCAAAACGTCTGCATCTTTTATACCACGGTGATGTTTGGGGAGAGGATCTCCGCCCCATAAAGCATGGTAGGCAGTAGGATGCCCTTGGCCAGTCTTCTCGCCCCGCATGGTGAGAGTCCTTTTCCTGGCATCGATAGTCTCTGGATTCTAAAGAATGCGGCCTGTGCTAGTGCCAACCTTTTCATAAAATGGGTCGGTGTCTCTTCGTTATCGCCTAGCCAAAAACCTAGCCATTTCACTACTCTCCAGGCCGGTTGTATAACGTGAGACTGAAAATTTATTGAGCACTCGGGGACCTCTTGCCTCTCTCTCGGCGTTCTCCCTGCATCAATTCTGTCTTAGCGATACTGAAGGAAAGGTCCAGATCCTCTTCTCTGTTGTTGATCCTTTCCACCTCCGCCTCCAGAAAGCGCGAATTCCTGTACAATGAGTTGGACGCGACCATAATCTGGAAATCGTCCACATATGAAGTAGAAAAACTCTCCTTTGGGGTTTCGGCCGTCTGTAATCCATGGACATATATTACAAAGAGGAGCGGGGATCAATGGTGAGCCTTGAGGGATCCCACGATCGATCTTGTATTCCATTCATGAGCTGCCCGGATAGGCCAGTGTAACTTTTCGGAATGCCACGAAAGTCCGAATCCAGTCTGTTATGTATGTCTGGACTTGCTGGCTTCTCTCCATGATCGCCATGAGTTTCTTGTAGTTAACGTTGTCAAAACCGCCTTTCACGTCCAAGAATACTGTTGAGACCTTCTTGCCGGCGAATTGACTCTCCTTCACCCAGTGGTTAAGTGATAGAACTGCATCTACTGTGGACCTTTGTGGCAGGCTCCCAGTCTGGTTAAGGCAATGCATGTCGGTTTTAAACGCAATCGTCATGAGGCGTCGATTGATTATACGTCCCGCAATCTTTGTGAAGGTCTGCATCAAGGCAATTACCCTGAAACTCGAGCATTCGCTGTAGTCACTCTTTCCCGGCTTAGGTAGGATTACGCCTATCGACCCTTTTCAGGCATGGGGGGTGAATCCTCCACCTCAGGAGGACATCCACCAATAGGGGCAGCACGTTTTCGTTGAGCCGGCTTATGTTTTTCCACACCCCGTAAGAGACCTGATCTGGCCCCGGGGCTGACTTATTGCTGCACTTCTCCAAGGCTTCCCATACCTCGACCGGTGTGACCCTGTCTGAAGACTGAAGCTCCCTGCGGTAAGGGTGGGTTGTCACAACTGGGTCTCGATTTTCCAGGAAGAAGTGGTTCATGATAACTGCCGCAGTGTCCTCTTGCGTGTTACTCTCTTTACCAGGTACTCGGTTCGGGATTCGTTGTTTAGTGAACTGATGCGCTGTCCACACGTTGTTTTTCTTTGCTGAGGCCAGGAACTCATCCCAGTATTTCCGCTTCGCTTTCACAATCGCAGCTCGCTATGCTTTCCTCGTCTCCATTCCTCTTTTACCCCGCTCCCGTCACGTCCAACACGCTGGGCAGCCGAGGTATAAACTCTCCTCATCTCGGTCATGTCAGGCGTCCACTACGCTATTGACCACCTCGTTGGTCTCTTCATTGGGGCCCAACCCTTCACCATCTGGGTCAATCTCGACAAATTTTCTTCGAATGTCTTGATGGCTGTCGCTGGGTCGCTTAAGTTTTTGTAATTGTTATCCACATATCCCCTCAGGGAGGATTCAATCCAGGGGGCGGGTATCCCTTTCTCGTCCCTCCATTTAATCTTGTCACAATCTGGGGAAGGAGTTGCTAGGTGTAGGTCCTTCGAGTCCAGTTAAGTGAGTATAACAATGTGGTCCGTTCCTGTCTGTTGGTATAGGTCCCTCCACCTCGATACCCTCGCTAACAAAGCCTAGTTTGCCAGCGTTTAATCGATGACAGAGGGTCCCTCTATCGCTGGGTTATCCGGGAAACAGGTGTAGGCCCGGGGTGTATTTATTACCGTGAAACCTCTCTGTGCCGCTAGCCTCATATAGTGCTCGCCCCGTCTTCGTTCCGCGGATTCCATATCCGTAATGGGTCAGTGAAGGTCGTGTGTATGTTCAAGTCTCCGACTATGAGTGTCGGCTCATTCCTTTCGGTAAACTGTTGCTCCGGTGGTACTGTATGTCCCCCATCGTTCCTGTTGTAAGTATTTATCAAGCCAAAGGAATGACAGTCGCCTAACAAAGGTCCCCCCTTTCCAAAAATTCTCAAGTACCAAATATCAAAGTCCTTTGAAACCACTACAAAGGAAACACTAATCAATGTCCTCAATGCCACATAGGTACACACGCGTACTTTGGGTGAGGGTAAAAACACACACTCGTAACCTGTGGCCCTAAGGGGTTGCCTATTATACTGTGGGGGGTCTTGTACACCTACAAAGGAAAGATTAAAACCTCTGACAATATGAAATTAGGAAAGAAACACACTATTGCTCCCATGGCAATTGTGTTGTACAACGTTGATTCTCCATCTGTTCTTTTCATTTGAATGCGCTGTTCCCGACATGCTGGCCCAACGGCCTAATCTCTTGGGGATGGGGACACCTTCCTCGCCTATTGGTGCGGCCGGGGAAGCCATTCTTGAGTCGTAGTTCTCCTTTGCAGTCTCTTTCACCCTTATCCTCTCCGAACAGGCCGGGTCTCTGGCAGAGTGTTGGCCCTCCCAGGCCGCACACTTAGCGGGTGTCATCATGCAGCAAGCAGGGATTGCCTTCCGTGACCCTCTGCAGGCCGGTTCATGGCATCTATGTTCTCTTTCGGTGTGCTGTTGCGAGCAAATAGGGCATACTGGCAGATTCTTTTTGCAGCCTGCCTGGGGGTGGCCATATTTCCAACAGCGGTGGCATTGCATAGTTGCCGATTCTTGCCACATCACGTTCGACTGTTTGTATTTGCCCATACAAAAGGTTCGATGTTGTAACTCGGGTGACTTCGTTCTCCGGAACCCAGATTATGATCGAAGTCGCCCTCTTCTCGTCTGAAGCGGCTCGGTCTGGTTTGAGAAACTTTGCGCTACTATTTCTATCTTATGGGTCTCCTTGAAAGCCTCCTTGACGGCCTTCTCCAACCCTTCGTTATCTCTCGGAATAGCCGCGAGGGATACACCGTGTACGATGACGTCGATGTCCGTGGGTGCTCTCCTGAATGGCAGGAATTCTGGACCACCATCGTCGAGGCGACATATCTCAGAATATGTACGTAGTTTATATAATTGCTGGGACCTAGTAACTTAAAAGGAAACTCTACCGGAGGAAGAAGAGGACGAGGATGGAAATAATAACTGAGAGAGATTAGACAATATTCGCGATCGATCCCAATGGGCCTCGTAATACTTTCTGGAAACGATTGACCCCCAAGGGCTTATTTTGTTGGCCACCCACCAAACACCTCCCGCGTTCTGGAAAGCGTTCCAAGCTAAATTTGCTAGAGAAAACACAACCTCCTTCTTCTAACAACTCAACGCTGTCCTTGATACCAAGTACACTACCTCTGCACCTATTACAGACCATATCAACTAGTACGACACCCTCTGCAATCCAATGCAACACGGTTTGCTCCTCCTCCTCTACCGATGACTGATATGCTCTACCACTGGTATTTAAAACGGTATTCAAGTCACCGGAAGCTAAAGCAGCAGTTCTTCTGCACTGCCTTCCTGAGTCGATGATTAACATCGTCGACAACCTCCAAACTAACGAGTACCTTACCTATGACCATGTCTATAACAAGTTGTCGGACATGAGACCCTCGGTTAGCCTTGAGGATGACAAAGCGTATAAAAGCGCTGATATCAAAGGAAAAGGAAGGGAACCTCCCCGGAGACCTGCGGCCACACCCAAGGAGGGAACCTACTGCAAAAAGTATTACTCCACTGCTCTCGCTTAGGGACATAGCTGAATGAGTGTAATAAACTTAAGGGCAACAACCAAAGGAAAAAGGAAAAGAAAGCTGTTAGTTCAGCAAAGATCGGCAAAGAAGAAATATCTGAACTGACCTTCTTATAAACTTTGTACCAAGTACAGGGACTGTTAAGTTAGGCGAGTTTTCTGTAATAGAATCATGTGGCCGACGACCTGTCAAGCTTATGGCCAAAACTTCTAACGGTCATGTAGCCCCTTTATTCTTAAAACAGGTTTTCTGGGTTCCCAAGTTAGGTCTAAGTAACTTCTTGTCATGGTATGCAATTGTTTCTTTCGGGAATGGTTTTTCTTTGCGTAGTAAAGGGGCGGATATGTTTGTATACAGGGAGAATAAAAGAGAAGTGATATGGGGAAAGATTGACGGTCAAGATTATGTTGTGCAAGAAGAGAAACTAGTGGCTACAACATGACTTGCCAACAGTGGCGTGAAGCCTTCAGACATCCTTCACCATCTTACCTCAAAAGTACCAACTACTTAGACAATCCTACCATCCTGAAAGTTCCGAAAGAGTGGCAGTGCAAAACCTGCATTACATCCAAATCAACAAAATGCAAACCCGAATCTACAGACAATAGATGTGAAAATCCCCATGATTTATTCCACTCTGATCTTAGGGGAAAATTCTCAACCGATTCCTTCGGAAATTCCTGGTACTATTTCACCTTAATTGTTGATTGTACACAGTACACTTGGATATATCCTCTGCAAGCCAAATCCGATACCGTTAAAGTGTTCAACCAATTAATCAAAGAAAGACACACCCAGGACAACGCTACCATCAAGCGATTCAGGACCGATCACGGAGGAGAATATGTCAACAAAGATATGACAACCTTGTTGGACAAACTCGGTATCATACAGGACAAAATACCTGCTTACTCTCATGAATCTGATGGCGTTGCCGAAGGGTAAAATAGGACCATTATCACATTAACACGCTTTATTTAGCAGGTCTTATACTGTGTTTATGGGCCAAAGCAGTTACAACAGCTCTATACCTTTGGAATATCCTCCCGAACCAATCCATAGGAAAACTAACGCCCTATGAATCTCTCTACAACAAGAAGCCGATAGTAAACCACTTAAGTCCCTACGGGACCAAATCCTTTTTCCGTATACCTGAGGGGTCCTGAAAACCGGAAGAAAGTTACAGCCCCAGGCCATAGAAGGATACCTTATTGGATATACTTCCTTCTGCAAAATATACCGTATATACATACTATCATCGCACAAGATCTCAGAAACGCGTCAGCTCTACTGGACAACCAGGACTATACTACCTCTTGATCCCCAGGAACCTGCACCATCATCAGAGACTTTTGCAACAGTCTACCCACCTTCCTACCAAAGAGCACCGGCACCCGATAAAGCTCTACCACAGGAAGCAAATTACAAAGCAACCATTGAACTATATCGACCTCTACCGCGTGAACATCCTGAAGATTAGGACCGTCCACAAACTCCAGAAGAAATACCTGAACCTCCTGTACAGAAAGTACAACCGGGAAATCCTCCCGAGATACGTAAAACTGCGGGCAGAACCGTTCGCCGACCACAATACTTTGGCAGAAATATCACTGAACCATCTGACAAGGATCCCAAAACCTACACCCAAGCTGTGAATAGGTTGATTAAGGAACAATCGACCCACACAATGGACGAGGAAATAAAGGCACTTGGGAAAAGTGGTAGTTTCTATGAAGTAGATAAACCTACAGGACAGTAGATTATTGACCTTAAATAGGTCTTTAAGACCAAGCGAAATGCTGATGGTACATTAGAAAGGTACGGTGAAAGGGCTGTTGTCAAAGGATTATCACAAGTACCAGGTTTTGACTTGGAAGACACTTTCGCATGGGGCATCCGATATGAATCAGTCTGCTTCCTCCTTGCAATATGGGCTAAAAGCAAATGGCGAGCATCGCAATTCGATGTCAAATCCGCATTCTTTTATGCTGAGTTGAAAGAAGAAGTCTACATGCGACCGTTACCGGGGTTTGGGAATGAAGACAAACTATGGTGACTTAACCGATGTCTCTAAGGAATTAAGCAATCTGTAAAACGAATGGTACGCTCTCCTTACTAGATAGTCATCATCCAAAGGTTTTGCGACATCCGCCCTTACCCCAAGCATGTTTGTTCACGTTAAATACGACATAAACCTCTCGGTTTACTTTGACAACATCGCTCTATACGAGGCCAACACCGCTCTAGCTACTTCTCTCATAGAAGACCTGAAAACGGCATTTGAGATTACGGACTTAGGGGAAGCTAAATTTCTACTTGGCCTTCACATCACCTATACAACTGACGGGATACATCTTACCCAGCAACAATACATCAAGTCAGTCCTCCTGCGATATGGTATGGAAAAATCACTGCCTCTCTCTACCCTCTTACCCAAAGGCATTCAACTATGGAAAAGGACAGTGGATGAACCGATACGGGACATGTCAATATACCAATCGATAAATGGATCACTTATATACCTGACTACTGGTACCAGACCCGATCTAATTTATACAATATTCTTTCTCTCAGAATCTTTTTCCTGTGCGACTGAAACCCACCTCAGGGCCGCCAAACACGTCCTTCGGTACATTCAGGGTACCCAAGACATTGGACTCTTCTACCCATATGCAACTACAAACGCTATGAACACCTATGTGGATGCGGACTTTGTAGCTTATCTTGATACCCGCCGCTCCTTCCCAGGGTATGTTATACTATTTAATAATGCAGGTATATCCTGGTAGTCCAAGAAGCAAGCCTCGGTCGCAACATCTACTACGGAAGCGCAATATGTAGCTATGTCCCTAGCAGCAAGGCAAAACCAGTGGTACATCAAAGGTCTCAGTGAGATCCAGCTTACAAGAAGGATCACTTTACATGCCGACAATACCAGCGCAAATATTCTGGCAACTAACCAGAAACTTAATGAACGAACAAAACATATCGATATCCATTTTCACAAAATATGAAAAGAGATCGATAACGGTTCTGTCATACTCCTGATGGTTGCGTCTTCAGAAAACCTTGCCGACTGTTGTACCAAGGTACTTGCGAAACCGGCAGATCAACGGATGATAAGATTGTTAAGCTGTAGATAATGAGGGGAAGTGTTGATATTCTTCAATTAGTTTCATATGTATATATCCTATGGTAATATTGATTATGTGTCTGCTTGGTTATTTCTAGTTTACTCAGGGAAACTACTGAAATTACTACAGCTAGGATATATTATATTCTCCGTTATATTTCATGATAATGTTTGCGAATTATGCTTATATTTCTTATGTTATGTGGGGGATTTCGCAGTTATCTTTCCATATATAGTAACCTTTTAGCGGTCATGTATCATGTGTTATCTTTCCGCTTATTTCGCCCACACCACTTCATATTACACATATTTTATTGAGTTTCCCTTGGTAGTTTTTCAGGGTCAAACATGTTCGCACTTATGTTTCTTACATTGTTTACCCCATTTTATTAATGAGTACAAGGAGGATATGCACCTGTATAAATAGCTGGTTGCCGCCTACTTTGTTTTAGTTAATCAAGGACATGAACTACTACCAAACTACCTTCATACTACAATACTCCTGACACAAGCGTGCACATAGAATACACTTAGCCTGTGTTGTATTTTCGTACTCATGCTCTAAGATTGTGCCAATACACATAATTTAAATCATCCTATCTGCCGCCTGCATCACGCACCCGGTATGGACCTGTTTTATTTCTTCTCCCATGATCTGTTCACAGCATGCAATTCGGTTTGCATGGTTCTGAAGTTGATCCGCCTGATCCTGCACTAGATTAGATACTTCACGGTATTCCAAAGGAGTAATATCAACCAATTTTCCAAGACCTGGGTCGAATATGGTGATGGATTGACCAATACGTTCTGCCAATATTTCCAAGGAAGGGTTGCTGGCGTCTGCAGGTCTTGGAGTACTGGAGCGTGTGCTTCGGGCTGACTTTCTCACCACTCTGGGCTGTGAGAGATCTGGCTCTGCCCAAGGCAATCTAGAGTGTCCAGGTGGATGGTCGCTTCCCACCAGAGATACGTCTTCGATATCGGACATACCTTTTTCTGTATACACACTTAGTTGTTGAGAAGACTTTGCATATTAGGAGTTAGGATGTCTGTTAACTACCCAAGCGGAGGGTGTAAAGGATGAGTTCAAAGAAATGGAACTGGATATTCAACTATCCTCGCAATCGTATTTAATAAAGGGGTGCCACCAGCAGGATAGTTGGTTAAATTCTTTATAGATTTCAGAGAAATCTTGTGCTTTAGGGACAAGTTTAGGATTGGTGAACGAGGAGCATTTGTATAGATTCGGTAGGAAGTGGATGTGCGGAAGGTAGTCGTATAGGTCGGGGTCAATTGAGGAGTTAAAGTTTTGTAAACGATGTTCAAGAATTGACTTGTCAAGGAGTGTGGAATCAGCAATGAGCTTGAGTGATTCCACTGGTATGACTTTGAGGTAACCGATAGTCATGTATTGAGCTTTGGTAACAAGGAGAAATATCAATATACTGTTAAAGGTAGTGGATTATAATGGCAAGCGAATTGGACTAAGCTTAAATCTTTCTTAGTAAAGGGAGATTGTCGAGGAAGGCTCGTAGCTAAAGATTGTGTGTAAAACTTCTGATATTAAGAAGATATCTTCTCTGTTGCTTGATGCTCTATTTAAGAGCAGAGGCTGCCCAGATATTAATACCCTGCGACCTTAAACCCTTGGCTTTACAACTTCTAAGATCTTAATACTATGATCAATAAGTGCGCAACCTGTTAGACCCTGAAAACTTAGTCTCACATCTATGGTCTTCGGTCACCTTGCGGCTTAGAGTACAATGATAGCCTTCTATCTTCCAATAGCAGTCTGCCGATCTGTAGACCTTGGTGCCTATATGAGGCGATCAATGCTCATGTCGCCATGCATCGGCGACCTCAGTCATCGGATAGGCTCCTAGCATAATTTCGCTCATAACTCTTTATCCTACCTACAAATTTCTGCCATTCGTCCTGCTCCTTTAAGACAGAGTTGTCCTCTTGGAAGTTGAGCTTTAATCCGTCGCTCGGGTTAATGTAATCATCTTACAGGAGTGTTTGCTGATGCAAACCCGCTTGGTAGGAAACATCTCCTCCAACCAATCACCCTACTAGACATGGGAGTTGAACACTGGACCTGGAGATTGACCACCTAATATTATACTCTAAGACCGTGACGGCAGTGATGTATATCGGTTCGGAGATGTGTTCCAATTACCCGTTTTTCTATGTGAAAGACCAACTGCCCAAGGTACCTGTCGGGACTCCCAGGGCGAACGCTGGAGTGGGTGGGGTATGATTGTCTGTAAACGTTCGGATTTGTGGTTTTCTTCCTGAGTGTCATGTAAACCTCAAGGGAGTTGTTTGTGGCTAACATAATGCCCTTAAATCGGTCTGCAAAGATAAAGTTTATCATCCGGATACATAAAACAAAAAATAAAACACATTGTGTATTAGCCTGATACATGAAACCCACCATAAAACAAACCAATTATATAATGATACTTGAAACCAATTAAAAAACAAACCTAATATCAAATGATACTTGAAACCAAACATAAAGGAAACAAGACGCGCCTTAGGCCTGATAGTTGCCGTTGTCCTTCTCGACCTTAACCATAGTAACCAATACTGTTTATAAGGTATTCCAAAATTCCACAAGCTGAACATGCAGGAACAGCAATAAGTGAGGAATTCAAGTGCTGCAGTTATTTCTTTCAGGCACAGAATGTAGGGAACAAGCAAACAATATTTCTAAAATTGCCTGATTTGTCAAAGAACGAAATCATTTTAACATGTTTTGTATAGAAAACTTCTATCAAATAAAGCCCCAGATAAATCATGGAAGTTGATATCTTTGGATTTTCTCACAGACTTGCAAGAGTCAGAGGGCTGCTGCCATCTTTGTAGTCATCGACAGAGTGACCAAAATGAGCAGTTTTATTGCATGCTGGAAGGATATGATAACAAAATAATACGCCTAGATATTTGTAAGAGAAATCCTATAACTACATGATATACTAAAACACCTCATCACCTATTGAGGAATCCTGTTCATGTCAGACTTATGGAAAGATACAACCATGAGATTGGGCATCTAAAGAAAACTAAGTGCGGTATACCATTCGCCAACAGATCCTCATACTATGAGAACCAAGGCTATTCTGGACCGATATGTAACAGGACCTCAATTATCAAACGGATAATTGGAATAGGGTGCTACCTTTTTTTGAGTTTGCATACAATAATGATCAATAAGAAACAATTAAGACAACACACATATTTGCTAATTATGCCCAACATCTGAACACAGACACCAGTGGTAATCTGATACCAGATAGAAAGATACCAGTAAAGGGTAAAGACCAAAGGCACGAAACTATGCACGTGGAAATAGTAGCCGCACCACTTTTGCAGAAAGAAAATTAGCATCCATAGAGAAAACTCTTGGTTAATTTAAAGTCTGGAGACATGGATTGTTATTCTCCATGGAATCAGAGAACCACAAGACCTTGCTGAAAATTGGAAAATAAGAAAATGAGACCTTTCTAAATTATTGCCTGAGTGGGGAACAGTGAATATAAACAGGACTTTCCTCCAGCGATGAGAATATACAACACCATCCACATCTTACTTGTCAAACAGTAACAAGATTAAAGATTTCCTTTATAAACCCAGTTTCAACTACCACCTAGGGAAATCGAAGGCGAAACAAAAAACAAGCTTGAACATATAGTTGACTTGCGAATACATTACAGCAAGCTTGAGTATTGGGCAAATAAACAGGATATTCTCCTAAGCATAATAAAGTTTATACATAGCAGATATCTTCGAACATGGGAAAAATTCAATACAACAATTTCATAAACAATACTCATACAAGCCTAGGCTCCGCAGTAATCAAAGAATGAAATACAGGACGACGTTTTGCGTCCCTGTATGCGGGAAATCAACTCAACTAGCACAGGTTATTCCATGGTAGAGGACAAGCAAAGGGCAAGAAATTCAAAGTGATGAGTTGGACAGCATACTATAATGTGTGTTGCAACATTCATAGACGAGACAAGGCCGGTGCAGCAATAAGCCTATTCAATCACATTCAGAAACGAGATTGTTGGAGGAGTGTACCAGCATAATTGTTGAGCCGTCTGTAATGCAAAGATCCTAGCGGGATCCTACCCCAAGGCGTGGGGAAAACCAGAGGAACTGATTAAAATAGAGAGATATGGTACGAGAGCACGAAGGGGAAAGTTGAAGTCCAGCGAAGAAACCCTTAATGATTATACTGAGAGGCAACAAATGCAGGTAGATGTCGAAAGTCTACATTCAAAGGTTTTGTATTAGGAAATACAACTAGACAAATCTCAAGGAACTATTAAACTTTAAACGGGGATACTCGAAGTGCAGCAAGCTACCTTTGTGCACCAAATATGAACTATTGAGGTAGCAGACTAGACATTGCAGATAATAAGGAAACAGTTCCACACTGTAGAACAAAATTTACCAAAGTTCGGCCGCAATGCAAGGAGACTTGGGAACCCAGTGAGGAAACTTGGCGAATGGCTTGATGCAACTCAAGCAGATGTGAGATCAACTATTGACACAAAGTATAAAATCGCAATATGGAAGCCTTCAGATCAATCACGATTTGTGATATCATTTAAAATTATGATTATTTTTTTGTTTGATCAATATGTATACTTTCAGGAGGCACAATGGTGAGGTCATATGATGTTATCCGTTTTGCACCTACCTACAATTATGAGTCAAGGGATTCAAGCATATGACACGATTAGTACCCATGACCAATTAGGTGAATTGCATAAGTATGGGGAATGTATACTATGACTCAAAATATGAGTTTGAGAATCTTTGATCTGTTATGATTCATTCGGAACTTATAGTAAGGAGGTGAGTTATAGTAAAGTCATCAGTGTTAGGATTGGAGGAATACGCTCTAATTAAGGAGGGTCTTACACCCTACGCAGATTGATTGCCACACTCCTCTTCCCCTATTAGCCTTCCCCTACATTTTCAACACTTTGATTAACACATTTATCTTCACATAAGCTGTATTCCTGTCCTCAGTTAAGGTGTGTATTCAGAAGTAGAGGCAATCGAGCGTTCTTTTCCACGCTCGGTTGAGTTCTGGCATGCCCTCTCACCTGTTGGCTCAGATCAACTCTCCCTTAATATTAACCCCTTCTTCTTCTTGTAATTCCTCTGTAAAATCCTTTGTCCTATTAGCTGGCGTGAAGGAGAGGTTACCCCACTGGCTACTCAATATCTGTATGACTTCTCTCCGGCAGAAACCTTACTTCTCTCTCTTGTCTCCTGCGCCTTTCACTGCCTCAACACTATCATATCAATACCAGGTTGGATGAGTTCGACCTGCTTGTTCGCAACTGGGCTACTGCTGGGCCCTCCCCGACTCAGCAGCGGGTTGACACCCTCAGCTCTGACCTCACCTCTCTGCAATACTCTCTTCGTGGCCTGTGACATAGGTACAACTACCCTTATCTCTTCATCTCTCCTCCTACTGTTCTCCCACCTGTCCCTGGGGTCCATAGGCCATCTAGCCCCTCCACCCTTGGCAGCTGAGATGTATTTCTTTCCTTGTTCGGGCTGTCTTCCCACTTTTCCTGAGTTTACTTCCTTTCACCCTCCCTGCATGTGCTCTGGCTCCGCAGGAGTGCCTTTTATGTTTCGACTACTTGGGTAAAGTTTTAGATTATTCTTCCTGAGTCTCTAGCCGACACGATATCATGAACTTAGACTTTTTTCACTACTCAACTGGGTTTGGGTTTTCCCTTCCCCAGTTCCACATCCTGAATTCCTATAGTCCTTGGGATTATCCTTGTTCCCGATATCGTACCTTGCCCACTCTGTTATGATTCCTTCTCTTGACTTTCCTGTCCTCACTTTTAGGGACTTCAATATTCATCTCTAGGCTGCACACCCATTGCGGCAGTTACCTCAACAGGAGTTTCCAGCCTAATCCCTTTGTACTCACATGTCCTCCGCCTTGAGCTTGTTGCTCTCGCACACTCCAACTGTATTTACACACCTCTCCCTAGGGGGCTCTTTCCGCTCCCTGTTATTGATCTTGCTTTTGTCTCTCATGCCCTTGCGCCACACTTTCAGTTTTGGGACACCCCCCTCCCAACCTCCGATTCTGGCCATGTCCCGATCTCTCCTACCTGTGATCAGCCATTTGTGGTCCCACCTGCCCTTACCCTAAACTGCCCTCTGACTCAGAGGCCAACCCTGCAGGAGGTACGGTGAGTTTATTTGTCCTTGTACTCTCCACTCTCCCAACGTCCTACTCTGTAAGTATTTAGAGTGAACTCCCTTTCTCCCCCTCTCCTCCCTGCTCCTACAGTACACTCCTGTCTCCCACCACTCCCTTACCACTAAACTCTGGTAGTCACCTTTCCTATCTACCCTTAACAGGGAGTTGTACTCTGCCTCTCTTAGTGCTAGATGCCGGAAATGCCTGACCTCCAGCCAGGTGACTAGTCCCCTCTGGACCTAGGGATCCCTCTAGCTAATTAAGGGAGTGACATGGGCTACCTGTTCTAACCTCCTGCTGACTACCACCCCCTGCACTATTTAGATCACCTAAATGCTAGCACTCTACCGCCAAACTCTGCATTGCCTCTCCCTACCTTGGGGCGGTAACCCATTAGGTATAAATCAGGCCCACCTATACCACCTTTTACCTCATTGCCGTTGACATTCCCTCCACTCTATTTTGCGTCCTTTGGGGAACTCCCCCCTTCTCACACCTAAGGCATTGGTTTCCATCCTCGCATGCTAATGCACCTCCTCTTTACTAAGCCCTGAAATGATACCCTAGTCTATCTGGGAAAGGTTGCATGCAACTAACCTTTTGATTATCACCTCCCCAGTTGGCCCAATCTGGCAGTTTGGCTTCCACACTTCCTAACTTAAGAAATCTATTTGGCTTACTGTTGATTTGTTGGACAAGTGCTCGTACCATTCCCCTTCCTCCTTCCGCATCATCGTTCTTTTCCAAACTTTGGCCAAATCTTGGCAATCATTGTGCCTTTCTGCCTCAACCCTATTACATGCGCTGTTTGGCTCCCTCACTGGTGTTTCCTGCTTGATACCTATGCCTGGCTGGTTCACTGCATCCGCTACTTCCAATGCACGCGCCATATAGTGTTTACCCTGTTTCATGATATCAAGGGGGACATTGACAATGTTGACTCTACTCTCTTGGCCCAGTCCCTCAAGCATAAAGGGGTTAACAACTATCTTGTGGCCAGGTTCACGTCTTTGCTCACTGGACACACCTCCCCCTTGTTGTTTCAGAGTTCTCTGAGGACCTTTTCTCCTGTTTCTGTATGCATTCTGCAAGGGTCCCCTCTCTCTTCTTTGTTACTTGTTATTTATGTTACTACTTTATATTTTTCAGTCTCGATGGCGCTTGTCTTTTGCGATGTTGAGGATTTTCCATCACAGTGTCCTCTCCTTCTTCCTGGGGCAATATTGACACTATATACCTTACATATTCGCGGTTCAAGTACATGGCTTGCTGATATTGTGTTTCTTTATCTGTCTCTAAGACTGCGCTGATGCACTGGAGGACTCTTTTCATTGTGTGGTTCTTAATACTCCTTCTATTGCTCTTGATACTCTCCTGTTTTTCCCCCAGTCCCAGGTCCGTGGGCTTGGCTACTGGTTTACCCAGTCCCTTGGCAGTCTAGCTCATTTCTCCTGTCGTCGTTCACTTGTCCAGGGTTCTTTCACTCCACTTCAGCAGCTCTTCCGCCAGGGGCTGTCCTCTCCCCGCATTTCTACTATAGGTTGTCTGTCTCCCTCTTTCTTCACTTCCTCCTCTATGGGGCTGACCTTTTGGTCCCCTCTTGCTACTTACTGGATCACAAGGAGGTCCTCTGGTGCTCCAATCAGCAGTGGGTGACGAACTGCCTTTAGTCCTTTCTTACCCCCTTCTACTCACCAGAGGCCTTAATACCTCCAGTTGCCTTCCTAACCATGCATTGGCGGTCATTGACTGCCCTCCGATTGGTATTCTTCCCTCTCGGATCCAGCTCTGTTACTGCTTGGCACCCTTCAGCCTTCCCCTCTCAAGTCTGCTGCTGTTCTCCTGATCCTTTTCACCAGCTCTCTAGGCGACTTCAGCCCTTAGTCATACCCCAGAATTGGCAAACTGTGGATCCCTCCCCACTTCTAGTACGCACACCCTTCCTGCTTGAATATCTGGTTTATTTTGCACTATCACCTCCGGGCTAACTCTCTTATGCCCTACTGATAAGGTTTAATCTGCTGTGCTTTTCCCCTACTCTCACACCTGTAGCAGCCATGACCTCTGTCTATCTCATTCTTCACCAGAGGGCTTATGACCTACAACTGGAAGCTTGGTTTTCCACTGCACACCCTCCTGGTTACTATTGGTGTTGTAGGCGTTTGTTGCCTCACCCTTTCATTGACCTTCGGAATTTTATTTGTGGGCGAGTCCATCACATGCGTTCCAACAAGAGCTGCCTTGCAGGTCACCCCATCTGGTATTCAGTAAACCTTTCTATCCTCTCCCCCTGATGTGGGGACAAGGATGAGACTTTCAACCTCTCTATCCTTTCCCATCCTTCAAGCTTTCAGGCGCCGTCAAGCCTCTTCCTAGGCATTACTGATATTGGACCTGGTGCGGCTCTCTCGCCTTCTCTTCCCCTCCTTGTTGCCCTTGGTTAATTTATCCTTCAAACTGCTACCGCTTTTCCTCCGGCCATGCCTACTCCGGGCACAGTTCCCTTTACCCAATGGTTTTCACCTCCCCCCTACCTCTTCTATAGCCTCCCTCCTACCTTCATCCTGTCTACCTAGGTCACTTAAGCCAGTGTTTTCTCTTGTTTTGGTTTGTCTATGGTGTCATGGAAGGTGTACTATCCCTCTCTAGTTGCAGATTGGCACTGTGAAATATGAATTATTGCTTTCACTCTCTTTTATTAACTATATATTGTAAGGTGTCTCATGAGTGGCAATACTAGGAGCCTACTCTCTAGACTTTCCTCCTTTTGTTTCTTTTAGATATAAAGTTTTCTTTATGCCATATCTCATCATGAATCAGAGTTCTGGTACCATAAAAAGTAATACATGATATAAAAAAACAAAAAACAAAAAAGAAAAAAAGCAAGATGTAGGTAGCTAGCTCGTCACACAACCTGGTAAGTTTTTTCCATGGTTATTTCTTGTCTAGTTGTTCATTCAATACTTTATGGTTATTACGACCATCCATCTATAACACTAATCAAAAGGTGATGGAAGAGAGATATCGCTAACAAGCAACCAAGAGGGCTAAAAGTGTAAGGAGTCTCCGTGTTAAGATCCTATACTATCAGCTATCGCAAAACTGGTAACTACTTCCCTCTATGGGGAACCAGTATCACTGGTTCCTCGTTTCTATCCTTAGATTGGACTAGGGTTGTTAATAGGCGGAGCGCTAAGCTCCACAACTACTGGGGAAGTACTAGTGCAATGAGTAGTGCTAGGCAAGGATACATCATGGCTCTTAGTCCTATACCTAGGTTTTATAGATAGCCTAACCCAATGGGTCTTATCGCACTATACCAATAGAGGAGTGGGACAGTAAAGTGGTTGTGTGTTTGTATGGCGAAGTACTTTGATGGTTGTGTGGAGAGTACTAGATAGGGGCAGTTTTTTATTTTTTTGCTTTTTTTCTACTTTTTTTATAACATATATTCCTTGTTTAGGTACAAGTACTTATATGCAGTGTTAGCTATGGCATAAATAAACACTTAATTCTAAGAACTAAAAACGAATCAAACCAGCATCACATGAAGTGCCAAAGGGACAGGTAACTCTGCTAATACCTTCTACAGCTAACTCAAGCAAGGAAAAACCAGCAAAGGAAATATACTGAAGCAAAGCCTTGTGGTAATGAAAGACCACAAGTTTATAAGAACTTGGTGAAGAACAAAGTGCGAGGGGATGGGACCCTGGGGGGGTGGGGGCGACCAAAGGAGGTGGAGGTAAGGGGGGGAAAGCCAACCTGCGTCTCTCTTAACTAGGCGATCAGGTTGAGGAGGGTTGGTATAGGGGAGAAGATGGGGTCGTCCTGGCCTATACTCAGGACACCTGTTGGTGGCTTTACAAGGGGTCAGCAGTGGCCAAGCAGGCTGTTATAGCATGCAGGAAGTCTTCGTGGTCGCCTCAGCACCGCGGACAGAGGGTGGGCTCCCATTCCGAGGCCCCATGGGATGGGAGAGCCAGGTCAGTCTTGTGGGCACGCATTTGATGCATGCGTCCTGCCCTGAACCTGCTCCGGCCTATGAAACGATGTGGGGACAAGGAAGGTCTTTAGGGGTAGTAAAGTGGGGAAGGTTAGGCCTATCTCTTGTCTTTGATGAAGGGTACCTGTGCCCACCTGCTTAGGGTAGTGTACGGGGCACACATGGCAGGTAGTCGAGGAAGTGGAGGACAAAGGGGTACGAGATCTGCATGTGGTATTGGGGCAAAAGACAAAGATCCCATGATGGGGAGGAAAAGGTGGTCCTTCGCATGTACCAGGAGGTGGGTGTGTTCAGGAAGCGAGGGAGGTGAGGTTTTCCAATAGTGAGGGTTAACATTATGCTGGAGACATCTGGCAAGGTGACACCAGAGGTCAGGGGCCCTGGATTGGTGGAGGGAGAGAAAGTCCAGAGGGAGCCGCCCTGCAGCTGGGTTGATAATGGGGGAGGCGTACTCCTGTATGAGTGCAGCAAGCCAGTGGCGGTAAGTGCACAAGAGGGCAATAGGTGGGAGGCAGCACTTAAGTAGGAGGACGGAGAGTCTGGTAGAGTGGAAGCATTAGTAACTCATTACCGGACCTGGAGGCAGAGGACGTCCATGTTCTGTAGCATTCCATGACAAGGTACCAAGATGTCAGCCCCATATGTCAGGATAGGGAGGTGGAGGGAGATAGCGAGGTGGCGGCACAGGTGGGGGTTGTGGCCGGCCGCGGGTGGGGAAAGCCTGCGGATAGTAGCAAAGGGGCCTTGAGTGAGGTCAAGTCGCTTGGAGAAATAAATGGAGGTAGGAAGGGACGGGGTGAGCCATTAGCCACACCATCAGAGAAAGTTGGCAGGAAGGAAGACCTGCCCATCCACGTATATTGGAATCATGCCAGGAGAGCCCCGCTGGCTGTTGCTGCGCCACTTAATAAGGTCCATGTTAGGAACTGAAAAAGGAACCATATCCGCTGCACTGCGACATTGGATCATGGAAAAAGCAGCCATCAGAAGCTCAACATTGCGGCAGTCTGAAGAAGATAGTAAAGTCATGGAAAATCATCAAGATAGAAAAGAATAAGGCCACCTCAAATGGAAAAATGAAGGGAAGAAACATAAATAACATAAAGCAAAGGACATACAGGAGACCCCTGAGGGGTGCTAACCGAAATGGAGGAAAAGATTCCAAGTGAGGCCTGGAAAAGAAGACGGCAGGTGCGGCCAGTAAGGAGGGAACTGACCTTGGAGGAGAGGTAGAAGTTGACCCCTTTATTCATGAGTATAGAGGAGAGTAAATAAGGATCTACATTATTAAAACCCCCTTTGATATTCAGAAAAAGGGTGGACAAGCGGAGGGCAGGGCGATGCAAGGTGGTGATCGTATGGGTTAAGGTTGTGAGGGTATCAAATGAGGAAAGGCACGCAAGGTGCCACATTGGTTTGTACGGAGGAGACCGCGGGCCCAGGCTAGGAGTGTTAGGCGCAAGCCAACCATTCTCTCAAAGACTCTGGAGATTCTCTGGAGAAGGATAATGACCATAAAGAGGCCAGGGTGTCATAGGATGGCTTGCCTGCCTTGCCAAGGACCACGTCGTTGGCCTTTTTAGGGGACAGGTGGTAGCAATAATGGAGGAGGAGAGGGGAGAGGAATGAGACTAGTAGGGAGGTGGTGGTGCGGTGGACAACCTTTCATACCACATAGGGGACAGTGCCAGGGCCAGGCTCTGAGGAGGGGGAGGAGGCTATGAGGGTGGCAGAGATCTTTAATGAGGACAGCACAGGTGCAACTGACTAGGAGAGGAGGATGGAGGGGGCATATGCAAGGGACGTGGTTGAAAAAAATGGGTGAGGAGAGTATCATTAATAGACTCGGGAGTGTCAGTCGCAGAAAGATTGTTGAAGCAAGTTGTGGAGGAAAGGCGGGACAGGCATTTTTGTTGGCCAAGAGGGAAGAGGGAGTGGTGAACCGGAAGAGGGAGGTCTAGTATCCCTTTTTTGCTCTCTTTATGGCCTTAAAGTAGCCAATGCGGGCTGGTCTGGCGCCAGATAAATGCCTTGCAGAAAGGGATAAGCATGTCTCACAAGCTGTGCCGAAGAGTTCTTTCCTAAGGGTAGAGAAGAGGGGAGAGTACCAGGGCTTGGCCCTAGGGGAGGGACGCGAGAGGGGGGTATCGTTGCCGAGCAGGGTGAGAACACAACTGAAGTTGGTGTCCAACCATAAGGAAAGTAAAGTAGCGGTAGGGAGGCGGGGGCCATCACGGACTGTCAACTCATCAACCAGGGGCTAGAGTGTGTCCCAGTCAAGTAATGTACAGGTGGGGCAGGGAGGTGGTTGCCTGTCTTTACGATGCCTAAAGGAGAGCAACATAGGGGCATGGTCTGAGCCTTTCGATCGGAGGGAAGTGCTGCATCAGTAGAAAAAAGGAGATAATTCTGGAGAGCATCAGCAAACATTTACATTTACCCCCTATACCTCATTATGTACATGAGGTATTTGAGGCCAAAATATAAAACTCCCTTTGATGTAGAGTGTGTTCATACCATCAGATACCTTGTATGAATCAGAATTATCCACTCTGTGCTGCTCTGGCCGGCATTGTTCCGATTTGCCCTTGGTGTTCTGACCTGCAACGACTATGATCACTTTTTGCCCGCCGTGCACCGACATCCTCCCGTTCGCCATCAATGCTCCGCTTTCACCTCACCTCCCCATCAGAGATCCATCTTGTTATTCTCTTCATGGAGTCATCTAGACCCTTAACATCCTCAATCTGCCAGATCACGTTTTTTTTTTCCATTTCCTTCCCCTTACTACATTCAGACCAATCCACTGTTCTCTCACCTGATGTTGACCCCCTTTATCATTCTTCGTCCAAAATGGGACACCCTACATTCCATTCGCCTCTTCCATCAACTATGTTGATCCCTCTTGCTACCGTTTCCCAAACAGGTATTCCATGCTTTGGTCCTCACATAGACTCCTTTGTCTCTACGGCAGAGTCCACTCTGCCTCCTTCCCATCCCCCACATGACTCGTTCCATTCCAATAAGTCATTTCTATGTCCTCTTAAATCATTTCTAAGGGGTACTTTATCTAGCTAAATTTGCACCACTATCGGGTCACAAATATCCTTTCTACGTTAACCTCGTATAGACTCATTATCACTCCGCCTTTAGGTCTTATGATCATACTGCTCCTTTATTTACATCTGGAGGTACCTTAAACGACTTATATTATCACCAACCAGCTCCTTCACACAAAGTGTTTACAATGTGACAATTTCGTGTTCTATGATATGTTAATTAAATATTGCTATACTAGTGCCAATAGACCTTTATTCGTCCTCTGCAAGAATTTCTGTACATGAATCGATCACATTATCAACCTCCTGGTCCCAAGAATCCTCCTCTTCGCTCACCTCATCACCAGAAAACCTCCACCTTCAGGTAAGCGGCTGGTTATGCGTCTTCCAGTGCGTCAGGGGATTTATTATCATCAACGAAGGCATTTTCCCTTTGTAAGAGCTTTATTCGTCTCTTCGTATCTCAAACAAGCATCTTTGCAACGGGCTCTGGTAATCGATTACATGTAGCCCTCTCAGGCTAGTAAATATCTATAATCTTTGAATTAGTACTGGTGTGATACTAGCCTCCCAAAACCAATTTCCTTTGTCAATCAGACTCAACTTACTTTGCGCCATTAGGGCTGAGACCTCTGATGGTTGCACCAGGTTCCTGTGCAACACGTATTTAAAGCATCATAAATGCAGGCTGCTGTCAGGTATATCAAGACATTATGGATACGTTGTAGGAAGGCTTTCTCGTTTCACTCCTGCATCTTGAAATTGGGGAACCACTTATGGTAGAGCAGAATTGCAATCTATGATGCAGTAAAGGGGAACCCACAATTCGGGACAAATTTGCCTTTCTCTCTCTTTGTTGTAACTCTTTCAGGTCACACCTCTCTCCTGCATGCTTGGATGACACGAAAACAATCCACTTCTGGCAACCAGCGGATCTTTGCTTGAATTTTTGCTGGCTGCTTATGCAGTAGGCCATAAAAGTCCCCCACAATATTTGTGGTCTCAGACACGAGATGAGAGAAGGCACTAGACTTCTTTGATTTCAACTATGGAGAGTAGAGTAACTTGAAAAGAGCTGTAATAAGAGCTTTTTCAGTTTTTTATACAAACAAAAGTTATTGGATGCCTTTCCGTTGCCAAACTGGGCCAAACAAGCTTGATAGCTGCCTTTACCCAGTAACTTTACAATACAGAATCGTTTTCAGATGGCTTCCGAAAGGGTTTACGAACCAAGTATTCTACTAGACCAAATTTGCCGCATTGTCAAATACATTCTCTTTCTTCACCTCGTACAAAGTTTGCACAATTAGAAAGTGAGGTTACCAGATCAAGTATATCGGAAGCTACATGGTCTTGACGTGCTGTCAGATGTTCATTGGTAGCAGTTAGGGTTGGTTGCATACCCAAATAGAGGTTGTGAACCGTGGTGAACTAAGGCTGCAATGGCTGGAATGTACTTGTAAGTGCTGGTTCTGTAATGTAACGGCCGTATTAGGTCCACCAAAGGCCGGTAATCTGATTTCACGTTCAGATTCATTATTAGTAGTTAACTTCAAAGACCTTGAATCAAGAGTTACAAATCTCGGACTTTTCGCCCTCTGTCTTTGTTGTGAATATACTTGAACAGGTCGTTTCTGGACCTTCATCTGACGTATACCAGTCCCGTCACTGACCTCATTGATATCCGTGCCATCTTCGTTGACAAATAAATTTGCTACATGTTGACCTCTCTGAGATGGAGTTTCCATATCTATAACAGAGAGTGAAGACCTTTGACAGGCTGCTGATCCTCGCGCGATTCTTGACGTGGCTGCTAGAAATATATTTTGTACTTTGCATAGTTTATATAGAAGTACTAAAGTCCCTAACACACCTCTGCTCGTATTCCCCTGTATTATTGCTGTATTAGATATAGAATTTTTGGGCAGGTGGAACAGTAAGCAAGTTTGTTCAAAGTTGCTACTAGCTATTCTTTTAACCCTCTAGAACGTCCTTTTGAGTACTAATAAACCTTTATTAAATAAGGAGGAGGTAGTCTGTATACATCCAGTTCTCGCACTCAAAGAATCTAAAAATCTTTTAACTTTTTACCCTCCTAAAGTAAACGGATACCAGCTACAACAGGACTAAGGGGCAAAGAGATTTGGAACGTTCTAGTACCTGCCTGATTTTTATCACTCAATCAAAAAATAAGGGCTACGACATGGGACTTTGGTTAGAACTATTCTAGGAATAACTAATGCTTAACACTAGCTAAAACAGGGCATCTAAGATGTAAATACCCCTGCTGATGATTGGAGCTGGGAACCACTAACACAAACTGAAACTGAAATGGTAAGTATAATGGGTAAAGAGTACAGTGTTGAAAAGACCTATTTAGGACAACAAAGGGAACAAAACAACTTCAGGAAGCAAGAAAATGCCAGAAAACCTTTGAGATATAAATCTAAAAATAGAGAAAGCAAAGGAAATACCATTAAAAAAATACTGCAGGGGACCAAGCCCAGCCCCAAGAACCCGCAAAAATTCTATCCCACGACCCAATACGACACCCAAGGTGCCTCACATCCTGGAGCGGGATACCCTGCGGAAGAGGAAGAACATAATCATGCTCATCTCCATAAGGGGCCAAATAGGCTGGGTCTTATCTAACACGAGCTCCTGAGATCAGCTTACAAGAATCGGTTTGGAACCTGAGAAACCGCCTGTTATTCTTCTTGATTCTGAGCTCCCAGCCAGCTTGAGATGTAGGAAAGCTCCTAGGGTGCTTTGCCTGGCATCCAATATCGTCCTCCAGTGCAGAATCGGAATCTGGTTCAGTAATGAGCTCGGCCACATCGAATTGACCAGGTTCCATTTAACAGTCCGCATACCTGATGAGAGGCGTATTAGGACAAACAGGAGCAGCATCCGGATGGCCAATAACAGGAGGAGATAAGGTACGGTAAAGAAAGCAGGCAACATTGAGTGGTCGGGTGTTAGATCGACATGCCCTGCCTTTAACTTGTGCATTATAGTTTTGTTCCACCTGATGGGTTATGTCAGGGGTGGTATTGGGGGTTGGATATCAATGGGGATACCCAGTAACCTCCGTGGGTACTCGTTGTCATCAAGATCCTGACTGATGGCTTCTCCTAGCTCTTGGAGAGTATACTGCCTTAAAATTGCCAACCAAGGCTGATTTCCCACCCCACCAAGAGGAACAACCCAGGGCAGCGAGCGTGCAGTGCTTGCGGGTGTAGCAGAGGGTTCAATGTAGGTGATTTTAGTTGGTTTCTCCTTGTAGAAGGTGGGAGGAGGACCAACAACGGCGTCAGTATGGGTGCTGCAAGGGGCGGCGACTATACCTACCTCCTCATCAACAGAGTACATACCAGCTGCTCGACCCGACTCGCCTGCTTTCTTTTGGATGTCCGAGATAGGTAAATCCCTGGCTCGCTGGAAATATAGTGAATGGCCTGCACAGGGGCTGTTGAACTGGGCCTAGAAACCCTGAAGGCAACCATTGGAGACGGCATCCATCCCCAATTGGTCGCATATAGCCTCCCCGTACTGCCTCTTAGCGGTGACCATTCTTTCCCTAGACTTTTGCACTATGAATTGCCTTAGTGCACGGTATCTCCTGCTGTCACCAGTTCCACCACACCCAGTAAGGTTCAGCCCTGTTCTGAATTCAGCAGTGGTAACCAGCCTAGCACCCAATTAGATCAAAAAGCGAACAAAAGGAGCAATAGGACTGCCGGAGGCCAACCTGAATGAATTAAAAGGTAAAAGAAAATTGTAACAATAGTTGGAACAGGAAATTGAGCAACCCAATCTTGCGAAACAGCAATTAGTTTTATTCTCATCACAGAAAGCCTATTTTAAGATGTAAGAAGTCTTTACCGTGCATTTCCAACTTGGTAGATCTTGCTCAATGTAGCCTAGAGTTTGTAGGGTTTGGTAGTTTCGCTTTAAACAGTATTAGTGATTGCGATTAGGAACTTGAAGAGGATTAAATTTACTGTTGAAAGTCTAAGTGAGGTTTTAGGAATGTAAAGGGGCAGAGCCGATGTCATAGGCTAGGTGAATACAGTATTAGAAAGACCTTGATAGGGGGCTTAATTTGACTGTTGTGCGCAGAGGAAAGGTTCTTCTGAGATATAGGCGACGTGAGGCCAAGAGTGAGACAAGAACATATAATCTTAATACTTATTAGCTGAATCAGATCTGCCTACAGGTGTAGCAAATATCCCTTTAAATGTCGTTAAAGAAGTGCTGTGAATGCAGTACAGTGAATGAATATAATGGTGAGGAAAGGTGAAAGGATAAATAGCCGGTAGGGTTCTATATCGTGAGGGAGAGGAAACAATAACTGGCATTTGTGGTAGACTCGAGTTTCAAGATCGGAAAAATACTTCAAAAAAAGACTACAACCATCTTTAATGGAAGCTTGTAAAGCTTTTTAAAACCTACAAAAGGAATTGTACCAGCGTACAGCAAACTGGGTTTCAACATCCAACACTTCCGAGTTGTACCATTGAACTTATAAGTCAAGCTAACGTGAATCTTACCCTTAGCAGGGTACGTGCTGTACGTGCCAAGGTTGAGGCTAGGTTAGTTTATTCTCATATTGAACCATATTTGATATAGCCCAGCATGAGGAAAACGCATGTGTGAGTTGGACACAGACTCTTCATAGCAGAATTAAGCTGTTGACAGCCTTCAATATGCTGGCATGGTATGTGCAAAGATGGTGATTTTGATGGTGGGTTGTCTGAGTGAGAAAGTCAGGCGTGGTGTACCAATTCGGAATAGACCTTAAAGGCCAGGTGAAGTGCTCATAGAGACGGGTCCAGGTCTGACAAACAAAGGAGCAGCAGGGGGCTTCAGCAAGCAAGAGTTTTCGTGTCATCAACTAAGAATGATAGCATGGTTGAAGAACATCATGTTTGCACCTTTCTCTGTTCATTCTGAAAACCAACGCTTTTTGTTCTTTGAAGAACTAACACTACAAATAACATGGTATATTGATATTTGTTGATGCTATATTCCTCCGCTACGTTCCTTCATGGGTACTCTCTGTGGGTCTAACAGGAAAATATTACAGAATGGTACCGGAGTCACAGTGCCCATACTACAGTAGAAAGTGCAAGTCCAGTACCTGGTACAGAAACCATATTGAGGAGGCGCATAGGAACTTCCTTCAGCTAATTCAGGTTGTACAACATACCATTGAATACGAAGTACAGCCATAAAAATTCTCTTACGGAAGCGAAAGAAACAAATGAACTATATTATTCAAACCACATCCAAAGGGCAGAACACAAATTGGAATTAGAATACACAGAGGCAGATTCAGACGTTGAGAGTCTTAGTCTCTGTGGTAGTGAAGATTTTCTTATAGTGTTTGCTGAATCACAAGCGACAAGAGCTCCTCACACTAATGGATGAGTCTTCAAATGAAGTCGAACAACATCAAAAAGCCAAACCAGCGTCATGGGCACCATTTCAAAACAACGCACACTTTGAACTTGCCATGTGTTGTATTGGGGCAACGGTACAGAAGGAGCATTCTGACAAGATAATTGAAGAGGGGATTGGGACCAGAGAACCCTACAATTAAATCATGACAAGGTCTTTTTGGTTCCATAGATGAACTTGAATCATGCTTGTAAATGAAAGGTAGGAATCAGGGCTTGATCTCATTTACCGAGTTGGTAACCATATCTATTCTATTGAGGTATTTCGTTAACCAAGAACTGGACATTGAGGACACAGTCGAGTTAGAGGTAGCTGCATGAACATAGAGATTCTTTCACCGCAATCCCATTCATTGCCCAAAATATCTGTCCAGTCAATCATGCTTCGGTCAAGATATTGTTTATGCTCTAGTAAAGAATAGGACTAGTGAAACACCTCCGGCCAGAGTTTATTCATAGATGCACAAAGAGGATTAGTTGTGGGAGACTCAGGTAGGATAGAATAAGACATTGCAAGGCTTTAATATCATGAGGTAAAGTATGGCTTAACGAGTTGTCAAGGATAGCTTACCTGAAAAAGTAACACTTCTAGTGATTATATGTGCCTACGAGGTTACTTTTCTAATAAACTACTCCGATGATAAAAAAGCCTGGCCGATCTATCTAACTGTTGGTAATATTTTATCATAAAAAAGAAACAAATGTTCTAAGCATGCAAGTGTCCTAATAGCCCTTCTACCCGTCCTACCCAGGATGCTCGTTGTATCATCAGGAGATTCAAGGCAGCGACATAGGAACAATGAAATCCTTTGTCAGCTGATGGAAGCCAATTTTTGCTCCATTAGGTGAGCATGCTAAAGCAGGAATAGAGATTGAATGCGCAGATGGAACGGTTGGGCAGTAGTTTCGACATGTTGCTGGCTGGATAGCTGATTATTTGGAAAATGTTACATTACATGGAATTCAGCAAAATGGCTGTATGGTTTGCGATACACCAGCAGATTGTTTAAGGTCTTATACAGGACCTTGTCCCGCCTCAAGCGGTTACAACAAATACCAAACTCCTTTTATCTAATACTCGGAAGGTAAGAGCGATACGGTTGAAGCACTGGTGTACCGTGGGTTCTGATTACTTCCTAGCATCTTTAGGGACTTTCAGCGAATCACCAGGCCTACTTGCTGAAACCGGATATCCTGCATGTTATCTACCTAAGCATATTTGATACACATCTCATGAAGTGAATTATTGGATTTTCCAAGAAGTCTAGAAGACTGCAGCGTTTTGACGCTCTTTGCATGATTTTGCAAGCTTATACCTCCAATTCTCCCTGAATAAATAGTACAGTAGAGTTTCACAGTTGACAGGTAAAGATATGAGAAATCTTCTGAGGGTTCTATTACCCTGTTTTGTCGCTGTGCTATGTAGTCCAAATGCCGCTGAATGCCTTAATTTCACCAAAGGATGGCCTACACTCGATCAATTATCCCCTTCACGCTAATGGCACAATACAAAAGTCATACCATTGAGACAAATCAATACCTGGAGCAGTACCTTAAAGCTTTCCATGAACACAAAGTTGTCCTTAAGTAGTATTTGACGCATAGGTCTAGAGCCCGAATAGAAGGGGAGGTAACATCAAGGAAAAAGAGCGTGAACAAATATGGGCACAAGGAACACAGGAGTTCCTGGTCTCACAACAACTCAAAGACGGTACATAGTGGACGAACAATGTCCAGAATTAGCAGGGGTTGTGGCTGAAATATATGATGAAGAGGTTGATTTCAATGTTGTCAATATTGATCTTTAGAGCAATTTTGCAGAACATGGAGGCCAGTTTGGAAATATTCAAATGTATACAACTGAGTCCGGAGAGAATAGCCACAAGAGAATGATCAAGGAGGGCTATACACAGTCACAAGGATGATACCAGCTATCAGATACTACGAATATATGTGAGGCTCGATAGCTTCAAAATTCATGAAACGAATGTCAATAGACTCTATATTGGTCTTCAATGTGACGAATCTGAAAGGGAAAAAGACTGGAGACAGATCGGATCGTCAGCAAGAAAACTGCAAGGTTAAGGGCTAATTGTTAAAACAGTTGCTCAGTTTGACGAAGGTTCAAAATATGTGCCCAGTCTCTTAGTTGACTAGCATGGGAGGAAATCAGCTGTAGAAGGTTTTTTCAATTAAATTTCAATGGAGAAGTTCCCAATCTATCTATGCCCTCTTGTACTAGTTCCCGTAAAGAACTTCAAGAACTCTAGGGAGCTCACATGACACCTTCTCCGTTAAACAGGCAGGCAGCACGGGAGATCGACTGGATGCAGGAGGAATATATGGGTATGGGTAGATTGTTGCAAAGAAGATATCTACGGAGCACTTAGAGGACATATACAGCTTGTTTGGTATCAATTTGCAAACTTAGTAAGCTGATTACAGGGACAGTTGATAGACTTGTATTGGTATAAAGACTTTACGTGGATAATTAGGGAAAAGGTTAACAATCTTAAGGGACTAATTAACGCCACTTATAGGACAGCGAGGAGGCCTGGTGTAACAGAACAAATTGTATTAGGAATCAAATGTCTCTTGGTAATGGCGCATCTTGTGCCATAACCTGCAGTCAGAGGAAATACACGCTGGGATGTAAATAATAGGATTGATTTGGAGACTTTTAATAGAATATCCTTGATCGTAATAAGAAAGGGGAATTTGAAGTGTGATAGATGTGATGTGTAAAGGTTGGAATAAGCTGAATAAAGATAAGTGAGGGATTGTTAGAACAAATAAAAGGCTGAATCAAAAAGAATGGAGAGCGAGGAGGGCCGAATCAGTGCAGAAGATGTATAAAGAGACAAATTAAAGATAAAATGGACTATTGTGAGATAAGCGAGGGGATCGGCGAGGGGAGGAAGGTTTATGTGGTTTAAAGGGCTAGAGCTGGTCAGATGGCTGGGGGAACGTTGTTAACACATAAGGGGTAGTTTGGAATTGACGACATCCATATGTCGACGAAGGCCAAAACAGAAAAACATGAGGGATGGAACCAGAGGGAGCAGCACGAAGCTTTAAGTCTGTAAAGGGCTTGTCCAGACTATCAAGAGCTGCACCGAGCCTTACAAGGTCTTAGTGTTTGCGGTGAAAAGACCAAAAAAATGGTGTGGACCAAGCAATAGCGGTTAACCTATTGGAGGACATGTGTGGGCAAGGCCAGAAAGGGGCCTGCGTGCACGCAAGAAATGTACGATAAGCCTCATAGAAGCTTAATGAATACACGGGATGAACAAGGTCTACTCAAGGTATCAGAGTTATAGGGAGATAATACATTACTAGCTATAACAGGAAGATACATATGTAATACATGAGGGAGAAATTCTTTTGCCGATTAGGCAAAGGAAAATTCTAAAACCCACAGTCTGCCCCAGCCACCCAAAGTGAAGGGGGTGAAGACCCCAGGGGTGTTCTAGAGCTGGTAGCCAAGAACGGCAGCTGCTAAATACTAAGGGAAAGAAACAGCTACCTCAGAGGGAGGGTAGTCCAGTAGCGGGTAACAGGAGGGGTGGTGCCCTGCTACCTAGGTAGTTGTGTTGAGCAAGGGAAGGAAAGGACTCTGCCTTAGGGGCCTCATGCGGGGACAGGCAGTTGTGTAATCCATCACTGGTCAGAGTTCAGAGGATCACTGGGGGCAGGAGTGGGGCTAGGCATAACATGGATGGGTGGGGTACTATGCCAGGAGGAGGACCTGGATATGCTTGGGGCTGACTGAGCAGGACTCGTGGGGCTGTGACTAGTTAGGTCAACGGCGGGACCCTAGGGAGGTGCAGAAGGTGTGGTGGGGCGTGACCTCATTTGTAAGCCAAGGGGGAGTTCTGGCAGGATATCCATCTTGTCATTATATGTGGGTGGCTGGGCGGGTTGAGTAACAGTTGAGGGAGTACTTGGGGGTCATGAGGGGCAGTCTCGATCACGGTCGGAGTGATCCCTATGGCAGTTCCGGTAGTACGGGACGGAGGTCAGGCACCAGCTGGGTACTGCTTTAGGGATAGTCTACTTGGGCCAGGAAGGATTTGTCCATCTGTGGTCAGCGCTCATGTGGTGGTGGGAGCAAAAGGGGCTGACTGAGAGGGGCGTCTTGCATTGGGTGCCACATGACCGAAGGCCTAGCGGTTGTGACATAGTGTGTAATGGGATGTTGAGTAGGCCCTTGCAGACCTTCAATTGGCTAAGACAAGAGGAACATGTGGGTGGAGGGAGGAGGCGTGTTCAAGGACGGTGGTTACAACTACCAAGGAGGATTGATTGAGGCATGAGGCTGGGTCCTTATTAAGAAACCTGGCTGAGAGGACAGGGATACCAGTGGAGTTATGGATTGACATGGAGAGGCAGGAGATGAGATTGTCTTCATTGTTAGGGAAGCAGGAGGAAGGGACAAGTGCATTACTATTTGAACGCCTATAGGAGCAGGGTGGAAGGGGAACCATAGGTTGTTGCCTACAGGAAAAGATTGGTTGAGCCGCCTTGTGACGGCCTCAAAACACAGTGGGTAAGAAATGCCAGGGACTTGGCCATCGAGGCCAGTGAGGGAGACATAGCCTTGGTCGTTGATAGAGGCCTTGAAGTCACAGGGGAGGGCGTAGTTTGCATCAACTAGTACTGGGGCTTCAATGTCTGGAAGAAGGCCCGATATGACCTCTACTTAAGGCCATGGGCTGGTGATGATATGGTAGCGAAGAACCTCCGTGCAGCAGTAGTGAGCCAGCGTGGAGCAGCTGGCCACTAAACTTGAGGGGAGCTGGAGTCAGAGCTGGGGGAGGCCATGGTCGCTGGAGTCGCAGCTGCTACTGCATCCTTGGCCACGGAGGAAGTGCTGGCTGGGGACTTTCTCCTATTCCTTCTACCTACCACGACAAGGGCATAAGAGGAGACAGATGTATCATAGTCACAGAAGTGATTCCCAGAGAGACTGTGAATTACCAAGGGTGAACCTGGAGTGGCAGGGGCTGGAGGTTGAGGAGGAAGGGTACATGGGGGCCCTAAGTCGTTTGAGTGGCATACTAGGACTGGCAGGAATGGCGGAGGTGGTAATAGTGGTGGAAGAAGAGGTGAGTGTGACACAAAGGGCCATGTGACAATGTTGAGAACGGATTGAGGACAGGCTGAGGGGCCCATGGTCAGCTGAGACAGTAGAGATTGGGAAGATGGCACTGTAAAGTGCCACGACTGAGGAAAGGGAGTCAAGATGGGAGCCAAGGGCCAAAATTGCATGAAGGGCACGAACATAGGAGTGGGATCAAGGCAATCTCTCCAGTGGAGAGGTCATCGAGGCCAGAGGCAGAGAGGGTAGAGACCTGGGAGGAGGAGAAGTTGATGACTTCCTTGGTCTCGCCAATGAAGGAAGAAAGGGACCTGAGGTGAGGGTGGTTGTCCACAGTTGAGGCATTAGCCAAGGGCGGTGCAGAAACAGAGGCAAAATGAGAGGAAGGAAGGAGACCAGATTGTGCCATGAGCAGGCTTGTGGTACGGTAGGACTTGAGTAAGGAAAGGTGTGGATGTGGACTTGGGAACCGAATACACTTTTGCCCTGGTTGTGGAGAATCTCATGTTGGGAAAATTATTTAAGCAAAATTTATGCTAGCTACAGGTGGTTTTTGCTTTTCTTTTTTTCTTTTTTTTTTTTTTTCACCTTTATTGCTTGTTAAGGTAGAAGAACTCGCATGCTTCAAGAGATATAGTGTAAAGAAAACCTTAAATCCAAAACAAACCAACAAAGTAAAGAACTCCTTCAAGGCTCCTAAATGTGCATCGCACGAGACACATTACCAAAGACGGTTAACAAGTGAAAGTAAACGAAACAAACCGAGACTTAAACAAACCCAGCTCCCACCAAAAGAGAATAACACACCATGCAGAAAACCACATCCTAACGAAAGCAAATGAAAATACTATAGAAAGAGGTCGAGGCGGAACGGAGGACAAATGAAGGGGTGACACAGAGGAGGGAGGGGAAGAGGGGAAAATCATGTGTGAAGGGGAGTAGCGCCAGTGGGGTCCTGAGAGGGGAAAGGCAGTGCCGTTCTCGCAAATAAAGCAACAAAGGGCAATAAGGAGGGAGAAAGATGACCACAAGGGGGCCTCAGGTCTAATATCGGTAACATGCAGGAGGAGGCATGACCATTGCGGGACTGTGGTGGGATAACAGAGTATAGCATGGCTGAAGGTCTCATCCTCGCCCCAGCAGCGCGGGGAGAGGGTAGGGATGCCTCCTGAATAGCTGGAGGGGTGGGCTGCCTGTGAGCTCTTGTGGGTGTGCATCAGGAGAACACACCAGGAAATGAACTTGCCAAGGCCCAGGAAAGGATGAGGCGAGAGGCACCTGGGAAAACGGTAGTAGTCAGGAGAGGGGGCTGTAGCCAGCCAGTCGCTGAGGAGCAGATCAAGGGCCTTCCTCCGTACCGGCTGGTTGGCTGAAGTCATAGCGGTGGCTAGAGGTAGAGGATAAGGAATAATAATATGATCTATTCAGATCAAGTGCACGTGAGACTGCGAGGCCTGGAGTACAATCGCAAGGTGAAGCAAGGCATCAATATGGAGTTGCGTCCGTACCGTAAGGGAGTGGACGTGAGTTCCCCAACTTAGAGGCATGAGTGTGGGCTGCAGACTGCGGCAGAGATGGCGGAAAGAATTTCCGGTGTGGAAGCTGAGGAGGGAGGAGAAGTCTGGTTGGAGACGGTCAGCAGCAGGGATGGAAGAGGGAGGAAAGCTATTCAATCGTAGGGCAGCCAACCGACGGCGATGCCTGTCCAAGCAAAGAACTAGTGAAATACAAGTGTCCCCTGAGAGGATCGGGGAAAGAGTAGACCGCAGGCAATTAGTAACCCAGCCCTGAACAGAGCATCAGAAGGCCTTTATGAGGTCCAACAGTGAGTGAGATGGGACTAAAAGGTTAGTAACATAGAGAAGAATAGGAAGCAACGGCGAGAGTACCAGTCTGTGCCTAAGATGAGGGAAAAGGCCTGCCCCTGGGGGAGGGAGACATTTGACAGTAGACAAGGTACCCGGGGCTTGCGACTCAGGGGAAAAAAGTAAAGAATCAATAGCAATAGGAGTTGTATCAAAATCCCCACGCTGAACCGGAGTGCGCAAGTGCATCAGCTCAGTCTTAGGTCGTGAGAAGGAAATACTACGTAAGAAGGCCCTGGGCCACAGGCAGGCGTAAATCAACTGCAGGGAGCGAACCTTCCCACCATAGAAAGGAGAAGCTACAGTAATAGCGGAATCATCAACATAGGAAATAATAAGCCCCCTTGGGTCTGAAAAGTGCAAAGAAGACACATAAAAAACAAATATCAAAGGAGACACTGGGGACCCTAGAGGGGTGCCAACAGAAACAGGAGAAAAGGTCCTCGTAGAACCCAGAAACAATAAGGAGCAGGAGTGGCCTGTGAGAAATGACCTGCCCCAGGCCACAATGTAGTAGTTGACCCCTTTGAGTAGAAGGGTTTGGGCCACAAGAGTAGAGTCAAGGTTGTCAAAACCCGTCTTGATGTCAAAAAACTGAGTAGAGACCTTTGTTTAAATTATGTGTATTGGCACAATCTTAGAGCATGAGTACGAAAATACACCACAGTATTAAGCGTCTTCGATGTGCACACTTGTGTGAAGAGTATTGTAGTATGAAGGTAGATTGGTAGTAGTTCTTAACCATCATTAACTAAAACAAAGTAGGCGGCAACCAGCTATTTATACAGGTGTGTATCCTCCTTGTACTCAGTAACAAAATAGGGAAAACAATGTAACAAACATAAGTGCGAACATGTTTGACCCTGAAAAACTACCAAGGATAACTCAATAAAATATGCGTAATCTGAAGTGGTGTACGCGAAATAAACGGAAAATTAACACTTGATACAGGACCAGTAAAAGGTCACTATACATGGAAAGATAACCGTGAAATCCCACACATAACATAAGAAATATACGTATTAATTCTCAAACATTATCATGAAATATAACCGAGAATATGATATACCCTAGCATTAGAAAGGTCAGTAGTTTACCTAAGTAAACTAGGAATAACCAACCTGAGACATAAACAATATTACCATAGAGAATATACATATGAAAACAAATTGTTGAATTTCAAAACTTCCCTTGATTATCTACAGCCCAACAATCTCAAAATCCGTTCATGAGCCTGTTTCGCAAATACTTATTACAAATATCGGCATGGTTTTCTGATAATGTAACCTTCCGGAGTATGAAAGAACCGTTATCGGTCTCTTCTCGTATTTTGTGAAAATGGATATCGATATGTTTTGTTCGTTCATTAAGTTCATGGTTGGTCGTCAGAAAGTTTGCACCGGTTTTGTCGGCATGTAAAGCGATTGGTGTTGTAAGCCGGATGTTACTGAGACCTTGGAGGTACCATTGGATTTGCCTTGCGGCTAGGGACATAGCTATATATTCCGCTTCTGTAGTAGATGTTGCGACCGAGACTTGCTTCTTGGACCGCCAGGATATTAAGGCATTATTAAATAGTATAAGATACCCGTAGAAGGAGCGGCGGGTATGAAGACAAGCTGCAAAGTCCGTATCTACATAGGTGTTCATAGCGTTTGTTGTTGTACAAGGGTAAGTGAGTCCAATGTCTTTTGTACCGTGAATATACTGAAGGACGTGTTTAGCGGCCTTTAGGTGGATTTCAGTCGCGCAGGAAGAAAATTGTGAGAGAAAGAATATTGTATACGTTAGTGTAACGACCCCTAGATCAGTTGGTATAGCTTACCGAACCTCAGCCCAGTCAGTGGTCCTACTAGGACATTGACAGGAACGGTACCAGACACCTGCAAAGTGACATAGCAACCATAAGTACCTTTCATGAAGAAAGGGTACTTAGGTACCTAGTTTGATAGGGTAACCCAGCAAGGCCGGGTAACCTTGGTGCACACTTAGGTAGGGTAACCCCGCTAGACAGGGTAACCCGGAGCTACAGTCAGGCAGGGTAACCCTCTTGAGTAGGGTAACCCGGAAGAATGGTTAGGCAGGGTAACCCTTTTAGATAGGGTAAACCATCTCCTCAGTTAGGCAGGGTAACCACTTAGGCAGGGTAACAGGGAGCCCTAGGAAAACATGGTAAGCCGTGTAGACGCCGCCGGGTGTGCTACATGCGTGTAACCAGGTGTTTCTAGCTTGTGGAATCGCGTGTAACAAATAGGGAAGTTACGCGGAACCTTCTGGTGACGCAAAGGGGCGTTACACAGACTTCCGCAGCGATTTACATCATGATAGGGCCCAGTTACCCTACCTTGGGGATCGCGGGTGAAATCGTGGACCTCAAGTTACCCTCCCCTAACGTTACGCGAAACGCGAAACCTTACTACAAGCACACCAGGGTGGTAGGAGTGATTTTGGCGCGTCCAACACCCCCTTGCGGCTCCCACGTTCGCCCCTTGCGACGGGTGGGAAAGGGTAACAGTTGGTAAAAGCCTAGCAAAACTAAGAACTTGAAGGAGGCAGCGTAACCCCGTATACGTCACTGCCGTCCTTCCGACCAGATGCTGTCCGCAGGATATATATAGGCGTGGGCGACGGCCAACCCGGGCAAGTTGTTAGTATTGACATCAGATGGCCTTCCGAGGGTACTCTAGGTGCCTATAATCCCCATGGTAGGTATGGGGGTCCCGCGGAATAGCTATCTGAGAGTCGGGGATAAAACGGAAGTTTGTCCAGATAAAACTCTACTACCTACACAACGATAGCCCAGGCGCTATACCATTACTGAGGGACGTTACAGGACTCTAAGAGGCATTCAGTCTTATCACGGCTAAGGTGATCCCTGAACGGTTGGCTATAGGTAGCGCCTATTTAGCCAACTCAGTAAAGACACTTAGCGGGGGAGCTACGCAGTCACAAGAAAAGCTGCCGATAGGCCAAGTAGACACAGTTGACTGCAGTGCTTGCATAGACGGGAAAAGCCATAGGGCTACTGAGTCTCATACCTAGGTTTGGGTCCAGAGTCGGATTGTCAGTTGGCCATTGACAAGACGGCGATCGGAAAGGTTTTTCTCTCCTGCAGGCATGATCAAAATGCATTGCAGAAAACCTTTATGATTGAACGGACTCAACTTATCCGAGCGATCCACAGGCCCTGAAGTTAATTCCGGAAGGGCTATTTGTCAGATGATCCCTGAGTGGAGAAGGGAGCTCTCTTAACGGCCGGAGTAGGGATGGGTGTCGTTGGCTTCATAAATTCTACTTAAGTAAACGCGAACGGCACTCTACTCTGATAACCAACTATCCTCGGGAGAAGACTTGAATTGAGTGAAGCTCCGGCATAACGATATTAAGTTTTATCATTTGATTCAATTATTTTATCTTTACTTTGTGTGAACTTTGCGTTGAGTCTTTTGGTGCGGTCGCAACCTTAGGATCCATCTTCCTATAGGGTGCCCCCGTTACAGTTAGATCGGGTCTAGTACCAGTAGTCAGGTATATAAGTGATCCAAGTAGCGATTGGTATATTGACATGTCCGGTATCGGTTCATCCACCCCCCCATTCCGTAGATGAATGCCTTTGGGTAAGGGGGTAGAGATAGGCCATCAGTTTTCCATACCATATCGCAGGAGGACTGACTTGATGTATCGTTGCTGGGTAAGATGTATCCTGTCTGTTGTATAGGTGATGTTGAGGCCAAGTAGGAATGTAGCTTCCCCTAAGTCTGTAATCTCAAATGCCGTTTTCAGGTCTTCTATGAGAGCACTGACTATGGGGGTGTTGGCAGAGTATATAGCTATGTCGTCAACGTAAACCTTGAGGTATATGTCGTATTTACCGCGATAAAACATGCATCGGTCCAGGGCGGATGACGTAAAACCTTTGGACGTTAAGTATCTAGGGAGGAGAGTGTACCATTTGTTCACATATTGCTTAAGTCCATAGAGACATCGGTTAAGTCGCCATACTTTGTTATCTATTACCGAACACAGGATACGGTGTCATGTAGACTTCTTCTTTCAACTCAGGATAAAGGAATGCAGATTTGACATCGAATTGCCATAGTCGCCATTTGTTTGCAGCACCCATTGCAAGGAGGAAGCGGAGTGATTCATATCGGATGAACGGAGCTAAAGTATCTTCAAAGACTAAATCCGCTACTTTGACAATCCTTTGGCAACAGCCCATGCACGGTACCTTTCTAATGTACCATCAGGATTTCGCTTGGTCTTAAAGACCCATTTACAGTCAATATTCTTGCGTCCTTTAGGTTTATCTACTTCATTGAAAGTACTAGTTTTCTGCTGTGCCTTTATTTCCTTGTGCATTTTGTAGGTCCTTTGTTCCTTAAGCGAGCTATTCACTACTTGGGGGTAGGTTTTTGGATCCTCATCAGATGGTACAGGGATATTTCTGCCAAAGTATTGTGGTGGGCGAACAGGTCTGCCAGATCTTGTCCGTATCTGTGGAGGATTTAGGGGTTGTACTTCCTGTACCGGAGGTTCCGGTGTTTCTTCCTGAGTTTGGGGACGGTCCTAATCTTCAGGATGTGCAGGCGTTAGAGGTAGACATAATTCAATGGTTGGTTTGTCATTTGCTTGCTGTGGTAGAGCTTTACTGGGTGCAAGTGCTCTTTGGTAGGAAGGTGGGTAGACTGTTGCAAAACTCTCTGATGAGGGTGAAGGTTCCTTGGGATCAAGAGGTAGTATAGTCCTGGTTGTCCAGTAGAGCTGACGCGTTTCTGAGATCTTGTGCGATGATAGTATGTATATACGGTATATTTTGCAGAAGGAAGTATATCCAATAAGGTATCCTTCTATGGCCTGAGGCTGTAACTTTCTTCCTGGTTTTCAGGACCCGTCAGGTATACGGAAAAAGCATTAAGGCACGTAGGGGCGTAGCTGGTTTGCTAACGGCGTATTGTTGTAGAGAGATGAACCAGGCGTTATTTTTGCTGTGGATCCATTTGTGTAATGGCCCCTAGATCAGTTGGTATAGCTTACCGAACCTCAGCCCAGTCAGTGGTCCTAGTAGGACCTTGTCAGGAACGGTACCAGACACCTGCAAAGTGACATAGCAACTATAAGTACCTTTCATGAAGAAAGGGTACTTAGGTACCTAGTTAGATAGGGTAACCCAGCAAGGCCAGGTAACCTTGGTGCACACTTAGGTAGGGTAACCCCGCTAGACTGGGTAACCCGGAGCTACAGTCAGGCAGGGTAACCCTCTTGAGTAGGGTAACCCGGAAGCATGGTTAGGCAGGGTAACCATTTTAGACAGGGTAACCCATCTCCTCAGTTAGGCAGGGTAACCACTTAGGCAGAGTAACAGGGAGCCCTAGGAAAACATGGTAAGGAGTGTAGACGCCGCCGGCTGTGCTACATTCGTGTAACCAGGTATTTCTGGCTCGTGGAATCGCGTGTAACAAATAGGTCAGTTACGCAGAACCTTCTGGTGACGCAAAGGGGCGTTACACAGACTTCCGCAGCGATTTGCATCATGATAAGGCCCAGTTACCCTACCTTGGGGATCGCGGGGGAAATCGTGGACCTCAAGTTACCCTCCCCTAACGTTACGCGAAATGCGAAATCTTACTACAAGCACCCCAGGGTGGTTGGAGTGATTTTTGCGCGTGCAACACCCCCTTGCGGCTCCCACGTTCGCCCCTTGCGACGGGTGGGAAAGGGTGACAGTTGGTAAAAGCCTACCAAAACTGAGAAATCGAAGGAGGCAGCGTAACCCCGTATACGTCACTGCCGTCCTTCCGACCAGATGCTGTCGGCAGGTTTTATATAGGGGTGGGCGACGGCCGACCCGGGCAAGTTGTTAGTATTGACATCAGATCGCCTTCCGGGGGTACTCTAGGTACCTATAATCCCCATAGGAGGTATGGGGGTCCTCCGGAATAGCTATCAGAGAGTCAGGGATTAACGGAAGTTTGTCCGGATAAAACTCTACTACTTACACAACGATAGCCCAGGCGCTATACCATTACGGAGGGACGTTACATGACTCTAAGAGGCATTCAGTCTTATCACGGCTGAGGTGATCCCTGAACGGTTGGCTATAGGTAGCGCCTATTTAGCCAACTCAGTAAAGACACTTACCGGGGGAGCTAGCAGTTACAAGAAAAGCTGCCGATAGGCCAAGTAGACACAGTTGACTGCAGTGCTTGCATAGACGGGAAAAGCCATAGGGCTACTGAGTCTCATACCTAGGCTTGGGTCCAGAGTCGGATTGTCAGTTGGCCATTGACAAGACGGCGATCGGAAAGGTTTTTCTCTCCTGCGGGCATGATCAAAATGCATTGCAGAAAACCTTTATGATTGAACGGACTCAACTTATCCGAGCGATCCACAGGCCCTGAAGTTAATTCAGGAAGGGCTATGTGTCAGATGATCCCTGAGTGGAGAAGGGAGCTCTTTTAACGGTCGGAGTAGGGATGGGTGTCGTTGGCTTTATAAATTCTACTTAAATAAACGCGAACGGCACTCTGCTCTGATAACCAACTATCCTCTCGAGAAGACTTAAATTGAGTGAAGCTCCGGCTTAACGATATTAAGTTTTATCATTTGATTCACTTATTTTATCTTTACCTTCTGTGAACTTTGCGTTGAATCTTTTGGTGCGGTCGCAACCTTAGGATCCATCTTCCTATAGGGTGCCCCCGTTACAGTATATCGTTAAGCTCTTCGCTTAACTCTCTCCTGAGAATTGTTGCTCCTCGAGACCCCTTTCTGACATTTACGAGTATTGGTAACCTTGTCAGGAACAAGTAGCCCAGGGTGGAAAGTATTATGTCTGACATGTCTCTTACGCGTTCACAACGGACTACCGTCCCCCCTACACCAGGTCCCCTCTTGGACTACGAATATATCGCAAACCTAAGGGGCCTGGGTTGGGAGGCGGTTACGAAGTTGATAGAAGCGGCACCCATTGAGGTGCCTGAGGAATGTTAGACCATGGTGGTCCCCCATCCTAGGGCACTCATGGAATCCGTCGCCCATAATCCCTCCGTGATGGTACCTGAGGCGGTCCCTGAAGGGGTTACTTTTGAACGTTTTACCCACGAAGTCTTTGAGAATTACATCCTACATGAAGTAGGCCGTAGGTTCGTGGAAGCACAGTCCCAACTCGAATGCTTTGTGGAGGCAAAGCAGACCTATTTTCAAGAGAAAATGGTCAACATGGCAACCGACTGGGTAAAGAAGGTCCAAGAAGCCTATCGCCAGCAGGTCATGACAGCGCAAGCGCTGAAGGGTCGCCTTAAAGGCCCTCGAGTGGGCTGTGAGTCAAGGAATCAGTATTGATTCCGAAAATGATGTGATTATGGAGCAATCTCCTCCGCTTCCCCTTGTCCGTACAGGACCGGTCAGTTTTGCCCCGCATTTTGCGGAAGCCATGGCAAATGTCACATGGCATGAGCATTTAACGCCACATGCCAGGGAAGCCTTGGGGCTTGGCCTCACTCCAGGCACATCGCGGGTATCACCTTTTGCCTGCGCCGTTGAAGCCCGCCTAGACAGCTGATCTCCGAGCCCTTCTGGCTCTGGCACGGTGCGGAGGTCTTCACAGCTCGCAGGGGTAACAAAGGACAAAAGACCCGCAAAACCTAAAACTACGACTTCCGTTGCCGCCCTTCCGGCTGAGCCATCAACGCCAACTATAGTTTTAGAAGCTGAGCGACCATATGCGGTGGCAGAGGCAACTCCCTTGCCTGCCACACCACAAAATCCGGCACCGCTTGTCCTCCCGACATCACCGCCGGCTCCAGCCAAACCCATGGGCAGCGCTAGGAGGACTGGGTTTCCAGGGGTAGAAGCGCAGTTGGCTTCGGCTTATTGTTCTCCTACTTGTAGGATCGAGGGAAGACCTGATGGGAATATCGCATTTCACCATTACCCGCCATGTACGAAAGGGGCCAGTGAACCGATAATGCAAAATCCCAAAGGTCCGAAGTTGAAAAAGACCCATTGTCGTTTCTGTGGTTCGGAAGACCATACGAATGTTGGAGCTTGTCCCCGCCTCCAACAGTTAGTTCAGAGGGGAGTGGATAAGGTCCTTGCTGCTAAGGGACCTCCATCCCCCGCACCTCCCCTTAGACTGTTTTCCCCTCTGGAAGCTTCTCTCCGAGAAGCCAGTCAGGAAAGCTCGGAGGACCGCTTTAGCGGATATGAGGAGCCATCGGGACTCCGCGGTGAAAACACTGGTGGGGATGGTGGTAGCAAACCACCAGGTGGTGGAAACGTCGGCGAAGCAGGAGAACAGGGTGATTCCGACTCCTCGAGCAGTAGCGACGAATCCTCGTCCTCCCTCCCCGATCTCAGGAGATTTCTGGGCCGACGCAAGTCGCGCTGGAATGAGGCTAAGAAGCGACGGTATGATGAGCGGTGTCTAGCCTTGACGGACTTTCTTCGAAAATCCAACAAGAAATCCCACACTCGGCAGAAGAAGCCCGAGAACTTGGGGATCAAGGGGTTCAATGGAGACCCACTTGACACACAGCGATTCATCCAGGATGCGGAGATTAGGTTTGACTACTATCGACACTGTAAGCTGTCTGATATGGATAAAGTCAGCCTGATCATCGCGCTTCTTGAAGGGGCCGCAAAGAAATGGTATAATAGCATCCATGTGCACATTAGCCAGGATGCCGCTCAACGGGCAGGAGTGACCTTTAACCCAAGCAATGAGTTGCGCACTTGGGGAGGCTTCCGAAAACGCCTGGAGTCCAGTTTCGGCGGTCACTCAGATCGGGATCGTGCTCATCGTGAGTGGAATGGTTTGGCTATGAAGCCAGGGAAGGTGGACCAATTTGTCGATGAACTCATTCGCTTAGCCAGTGAGTTACATTATGATGCGGTAGTGGTAAAGGACAAAGCCCGCATTGGCATGACCGCTGAATTGCGAAATGCTTGGGGACTGAAAACTCCACACCCGCAAGCATACATCGATTACCTAAACCTGCTTCGCAACACCGGCCATCAGCTAGAAGATGTTGCATCCTTCAACAGAACGGTTGTTAAGGAAAAACCAACCACCCACGAACGAGGAGATGACAGGTCCTCGGTCGCAAAGCGACTACGAAAGAAGGAGCGAGGCCCTGGGAACCGTAATCCCCGGCCTCAAGCGAGCACGGCCAACCCCTCCCGGGTTAAGAAATCAGACTATGAAATCCAACATCGGAATATTCCGACTACTCTGATTGACAAACGCCGTCGTTTAAAGCAATGTTCGCGGTGTGGAACCGAGAGTCACTTTCGGAAACAGTGTACTGCTCCTGAACCCGTAGTGCAATCAATCAAACCATCACGCAAGCGGTCTGCTTCGGAGGCTGGGCATCTAGCACCTACGGTATCTAACCACCGTCGCATTGAGGCTCCACCCACTGTTGTCAAAAGGGTTACCGAGGTCCGCGGCTCCCCTCCGATTTTGGAGGTTGATACCGATGGAAGTAATTAGGTAAGCCCTTTAGGCAGTGTCTGAGAAACCAGAAAGCTGACTACCACTCTTTGCATTAAGGCGTGGAGGGAAAAGGTAGAAGGAAAGGGAAATTGGACTAGGTGAGTCCCCTCACCTTACAAAAGAACAAGGCTGATCCGCCACTGATAGGACAGTGTGGGATTATGGGTTTTCTTTTGTTAAGGTTTTGCGAGGGTTTATTTCGTATTTCCTTTGTTGGCTGTTTTCCTTGGGGAAGACCGATAGAGATGCTCTGGTTTTATTGGTTTTGTTTCACTTATGTATATCAATCAGGCAGGACTTGATCAAGCAATTGAACTTATATACAAGTTTACCTGAGGATGGTAAAATACCCGAAATCTCGCAGGCGTGATAGTAAACACCCACACTTTATTATATACAAGAGATACATTATGACGCTTAAGCGAACAAAACCTGTTAGCGAAGAAAGACCCTCTAAGCGGCCGAGGCTAGTTGGCCCGCCGCCCACACTAGGTCAATACACGTGAAAGTCCGCTAGGACTGGAATTTCAAAAAGCATAGAAATAGTAAGGAAGCCTTACTTCTGTTGGACAGTGGCGCTACGGGTGCCGTGCTAAGTAGCACATGGGTTAAGAAAGCCCAGTTACCATGTATCCGTCGGAAACATCCGACACCAATCTCTGATGCAAGTGGTAACCAGATTCCAGGGACCGGAGAGCATTACACCACGACGGTGAGAATGAAGATAGGCGACTATGTGAATGATATAAGGTACGAACTTGCGGATATGCCGGACACCAAGGTAGACGGCTATCTTCCGATGTCGTGGTTGAAGGACCACAATCCCGATATTGACTGGGAAACTGGTGTTCTGAAGTGGCGTTCAGAATACTGTAAGACAAACTGTCTTGTCGTTAAGCGACGAATGGAGTTTAGCACCAGTGAAGAACTCCTAGCCGAGGATAGTAGTCAGGTGTACCTTTTGGGTATGGCAACATATACTGGAGAAGATGGCAAGGAGATTAGCGTCAGCCTACTACCAGAATATAGGGATTATGCAGATATTTTCAGCCAGGAAAATATAACTTCCCTTCCCCGGCATACATAGTTTGATCACAGGATTGAACTCGAGCCGGAGGCCAAACCGCCATCGGGGCCCATATAGCCCCTCTCTAAGCGGGAATTAGATGTACTATATGACTACATCCGGGAAATGGAGGAACAAGGGAAGATCCGGCGTTCTACGTCGTCCGCCGGAGCCCCTGTCCTCTTTGTGCCGAAGCCAGATGGAACCCTTCAGTTATGTATCGACTATCGGGGTCTTAATAAGATAACTATTAAGAACAAGTATCCTTTGCCCTTGATGAACGAGCTACGAGATAGGCTGGGGAAAGCCACAGTGTTCACTAAACTGGACCTGAAAAATGGCTACTATCTCATCCGGATGGCACCGGGTGAAGAATGGAAAACCGCCTTTAAGAGTCGTTATGGCCTGTATGAGTATACGGTGATGCCGTTTGGGCTATGCAATGCACCATCTACCTTCCAGAGTATGAT